>QEPC01011258.1:1171668-1190730 GCA_003113815.1 Sphenodon punctatus | reverse complement strand
CCCCCAAAAGGAACCCCCCCAAAACCAAAACCAAAAAATGACCAACCCCCCCCACCTAAAGTCCACACCAAAACAACCACCTTGGGGCAACCCCCAAGTCCACACAAAAATACATCATTTACCACATCCCCCCCAAAAGGAAACAGGCCAGAACAAAACCACTGCCTTGGTGCACCCCCACCCCCAAACATTTATTTATTTATTTAAAACTTATATCCCACCCCTCCTGCCCAAAGACAGCTCAAGGCAGTGAACAACACACACACACAATTCAACAATAAAACATTTTTAAATAAATCTACAAATTTTAAAACAAATCATAAAAATTCACCCTCCCTCTCAAACCCCAAACATAAGACGGCACACAACCAACCCACCACTATGGAGGAGCCAGCCACATTTCCCCCTCCCACATGGGCACAGCTTCAAGTTCCAAGCCTCCACCTGTATGTTCCAACATGGCCTGGCCACATGGCCTGACCTCATGGCTTGTACACACACCCCCGGGATCCCAGTAGGTCCCCATTCAATTACATTCCTTCCCTTGCTAAGGGGCACCAAAGGGTCCCTAATAAAATAACTTAAAACCCCAAAGGAAACCAAACTTACCAACAGTCGCACAAACGCACACCTCGAGCCGTCTGTGGCAGTCCTTCCAGATGCCAAACCTGCTGTACAAATGGCTTCCAAGCCCAAGGTCCAGAAGGTCCCAGAAGGAAAAAAAATAATCTACATTACTATTGGTCAGCTCAGCCAAGTGCCAACCCCCTAATCACATCCCAAACCCCTCTAAAAATCGTATTTATTTATTTATTTAATATATTTATACCCCACCCCTCTTGCAAGTAGCTCGGGGCAGCTAACAATTTTTTTAAAAAACCAACTTTTACAAACATTTAAAACAGTTATAAAAATCTGACAAATAAAACAGGGAAAGGACAACAAGAAAATATTAAAAATAATAAAGAAGGGTAGGAGGATAAAAACCCGCTAACCCACCCTTGGACCCTCCCCAAAGGCCTGGGCGAACAGCCAGGTTTTACAAACTCGTTAGAATGTTAAAAGGCTCCAGGCCAGGCGAGCTTCCTCCGAGAGGGAATTCCAAAGGCGCGGCATGGCCACCGAGAATGCCCTCTCCATTGTGGCCCCTCACTTAACACGGGAGACCTCCAAGAAGGCACCCCCAGCAGACCGAAGGAGCCGCTCTGGGGCACAAAGGGCGAAGCGATCCCTGAGGTATGAGTGGCCAAGACTGTAAAGGGCCTTATAAATCAACACCAACACCTTAAAACTGGCTCGGGACGCTATTGGCAGCCAGTGCAAAGCCTGGAGCACATGTGTTATGTGGTCCCGCCGACCCGTCGCCGAAAGGAGGCGGGCCGCTGCATTCTTCACTAGCTGCAGCCTCCGAACCAGGAACAAGGGCAGCCTCACGTAGAGTGCGTTGCAGTAGTCCAGCCTCGAGTTGACAAAGGCATGGACGAGGGAGGCCAGGTCTGGGCCAGAGATGTACGGATGCAACCTCCGCACCAGCTACAACTGGCAGAAGGCAGCCTTCTCCACCCCCTCTACCTGATGCTCCAGGCAGAGATCCACGTCCAGCACCACCCCCCGACTCCAGACCTGTTGAGCTACAGGAAGACGAACCCCCCCAATCAGGGGAGCCGACACCTCCCTCGCTCTCCCCACCACCATCACCTCCGTCTTATCGGGGTTCAGTTTCAGTCTGCTCTGCCACGTCCATTCCGCCACGGCCTCCAAACACTGGGATAGCAATGAGACGGCAGGGTCTGGGTCAGCTGAAAAAGAGAGGTACAGCTGAGTATCATCAGCATATTGGTGACAGCGCACCCCAAACCCTCTCATGACCTTCCCCAAAGGCTGCATATAAACATTAAATAATAATGGATACAGAATGGAACCCTGCGGAATGCCGCAGGACAAAACATGGGGGCAAGATGTTTCAGCTCCCAGCACTACCCACTGGCTTCTCTCTGAGAGGAAAGAACAGAACCATTCAAGAAAGGTCCTGTCCAGCACCCCCAAGTCATGCAGCCACCTCAACAACAGCCCATGGTCTATGGTATCAAAGGCGGCCAAGAGATGTAGCAGGATGAGAAATGTTGAACATCCTGCGTCCATCCCTTGGCGGAGATCGTCGACCAAGGCCACCAATGCTGTCTCAGTGCCATAGCCACTGGACCCAGATTGAAAAGGGTCCAGGAAACCAATGCTGTCTAGATGCACCCGGAGCTGGATTGCCACTGCCCGTTCAATAACCTTCCCTAAAAAGGGAAGGTTAGAGACAGGTCGGTAACTGGCAAGTGCGTCCATGTCCAACGATGGTTTCTTTAGCAGGGGGCACACCACAGCCTCCTTGTGGCTGGGCGACAGCCTCCCCTGCTGCAAGGATGCATTAATCACCCTTGCCAGCACCGTCCCCAACATCTCCCTGGAGGCTTTCACTAACCAGGATGGGTACAGATTGAGTTCACAACAAGTGGCTCTCACCGACCCCAAGACATCCACCACATCGGCCGGCATCACTTCTTGAAACTCCCCCCACAAAGATGGAGATGAAGGCAGAGTGGAGATAGTCAGCAAGCTCATCTTAGGGAACCTTCAGAATTGGATGCCTTGATTGAATTCAAAAAAGGCAACCAATCCAAGGTAGGCAGAGTAAAAAAAAGTGCCAAATGTAAGTTAGTTACACAGGGAGGAGGCAGGGAGGGACTCAACTCAACTGCCAAACAAAAAACCTGTGCTCAACTGCCCAAGACCAAAAAAGTCCTTTTAAAAAAACCGAGATCCGAGACCAATACAAAAAAAATGGTACAGCCTGTATTATCAGATCTTGGTTTTAAATCCGGTACGGCCAAATACCGGCAATATCGGATCTCAGCAGAACTGGAATTCCCACCCCTACCAACTACCATTGATGGGGATATATAAGCTTTCAGGCCACTCAGGACCCTTCCTCGGGCAAACCCAAAACTACTGCTGAAGAAACCTCTAAAACAAAATTTTAGAAATTCAGGAATTTTCTCTTTTTAAAATTATTATTGTTATTTATGTAGTGCCAGCAATGTCACTGGCATTCTATAACCATTAATTAGAGGCAGGTCAGTACCTTGAGGTGCTTACAATATAGGGGAGACAAGGGAAAGGGGAACAAAAGAGAAACAGGGATACATTCATGAAGTTCAGACACTGCAGGTACACGTGTGTGGCTTAGTTACAGGGGAGAAGGGGATCTGACTGAAAGGATAGTACAGAAAGCATCAGTGACCACTGTGGGGATGAGGAGCCAGACAGAGCCTGAAGGAAGAGGTAGGTTTTCAAGAGAGATTTGAAGGTTGGGAGGGAGATGATAGAACAAGTTCCCAACGTAAGGGCCATCATGGGGAAAAGTGCAAAGACATTTCAGGAAGTGGGAGGCTCTGGGGAAGGTGACAGTGGTGGAGGAGTGAAACTCCAGGGTGGGAATGTAGCAGGAAACAACTACAGAAAAATATGGGGAGCAAGGTCATGAAGAGCACTGAAGGTAAAAAGAAGGAACTTTTGATGTGTGAGAAAGGGTAGGGAGGGCCAATGGAAGGGAAGAGGAGTGAGATAGGGTGATAGTTGGAGGTTCTGGAGGGGTAAAAAATGAGCTTCTTGAGGATAGGGGAGATCACTCCCTCCGACTCTGTCACGCCTGCTACCCTCTCCTGTGGGGGTCTCTCCTTCTCTCACCAACCCCGCCCTGAAGGACGGGGTGGTGGGGTGGGCCTCCTTCTTGCTAAATCCTGTCAGTTCCAACCAATTTCTCCTCCCCCCTCTCTCTCCTTCCATACCTTTGAGGCTCACTCCGTGCGCCTCTACTCCCCCCTCCATCTACATGTTGCTGTCATCTACCGTCCCCCTGGTCCTCTCTCTTCCTTTCTTTCTGACTTTGAGTCCTGGCTCACTTTCTTCCTCTCTGTTGATATCCCCACTCTCATCCTTGGTGACTTCAACATTCATGTTGATGACCCATCTCAGCCCTCAGTCTCTCGCTTCCTCTCCCTAGCCTCCTCCTTCAACCTCCACCTTTGGACCAACTCCCCCACCCATACTAATGGCCATTCTCTTGATCTTGTCCTCTCTAGAAACTGCTCTGTCGCTGATCTCTCCTTCGATCCTCATCCTATATCAGACCACTTCCTTGCCTCTTTCAACATTTCCCACTGTCCCCCCTCCTCTTCCCCTTCTCTACGCCCCTTCCGTGACCTTCAAGCTATTGATCCCCTGGACTTTGCCTCCTCTCTCTCTCCCCTTCTTCCTACAGTCTTCTCTTCCTCCTCCCCTGACTCCGCTGTCTCTGCTCTCAACGCCTCTCTCTCCTCCACACTTGACTCCCATGCCCCTCTCTCTTCCCGCCCTGCCTTCTCCCACAACCCCCGTCCTTGGCTCACCCCTAGTATCCGCCACCTCCGTTCTTGCACTCGTGCTGCTGAACGACTCTGGCGCAAATCCCATTCTCACGCTGACTTCCTTCACTTCAAATTCTGTCTCTCCACCCTTACTTCTGCTATCTCCCTTGCTAGACAACACTACTATGCCTCCCGCATTGAGTCCTGTTCTCGGGACCCTCGCCGCCTGTTCTCTACCTTTGACTCCCTCCTCAAGCCTCCCTGTCCTCCCCCTCCTTCTTCCCTTTCTGCTCAGGATCTTGCCTCCTTCTTCACCTCCAAGATAGACAAGATCCGCCTCGACATCGCTTCCCACTCCTCTCTTCCCACTCCCACCCCTCTCCCTCCTCCCCCTCCTTCTCTCATGTCCTCCTTCTCCCCTGCCTCCCTTAAGGAAATCTCCTCTCTGCTCTCCTCCTCCAACCCTTCCACTTGCCCCCTTGATCCCATTCCTTCCCGCCTCCTCACCTCCATTACTCCCACTGTCGCCCCTTCCTTCCTGCACATCATCAACCTCTCCCTCTCTACTGGCTCTTTCCCTTCTGCCTTCAAACATGCCACAGTCTCTCCTATTCTCAAAAAGTCCACTCTTGACCCCTCTGACCCTTCTAGCTATCGTCCTGTCTCACTCCTTCCTTTTGCTTCCAAGCTGCTTGAACGTGTTGTCTACTCCCGCTGCCTTGACTTCCTATCCTCCAACTCCTCCCTTGACCCCCTCCAATCTGGCTTCCGCCCCCTTCATTCTACTGAAACTGCTCTCGCTAAGATCACCAACGATCTTCTGGTGGCTAAATCTAAACGTCTCTATTCCATTCTTGTCCTCCTTGATCTCTCTGCTGCCTTCGATACTGTTGACCACTCACTCTTGCTGGATTCCCTTCACTCCCTTGGCTTTTGTGGCTCTGTCCATAACTGGTTCTCCTCCTACCTCTCTGACCGCTCCTTTAATGTGTCTCTCTCCAACTCCGCCTCCTCCTCCTTCCCCCTCTCAGTTGGTGTTCCTCAAGGCTCTGTTCTTGGCCCTCTCCTCTTCTCGATCTATACCTCATCCTTAGGCAAACTCATTGCCTCCCATGGCTTCCAATACCACCTCTATGCTGATGACACTCAACTCTATCTCTCTACTCCCTCTCTCTCTCCCTCTGTTCAAGCTCGTCTCATCAACTGTCTCTCTGACATCTCTACCTGGATGTCTCAACGTCAACTCAAACTCAACATGGCTAAAACTGAACTCCTTATCTTCCCCCCTCATCCTTCCTCTCCTTCCTCACTGTCAATAACTATTGATGGAGTCACCATCCTGCCTGTCCCCCAAGCCCGTAGCCTAGGCTTCATCTTTGACTCACCCCTTTCTTTTAAACCCTACATTGACTCTGTTGCTAAATCCTGTCGCTTCTCCCTCCATAACATTGCTAAGATTCGCCCTTTTCTCTCTGTCTCGTCTGCCAAAACTCTTGTTCATGCTCTGGTCATCTCTCGCCTCGATTACTGTAACCTCCTTCTCACTGGCCTTCCCCGGTCTCACCTTTCTCCCCTCATCTCTGTCCAAAACTCTGCTGCCAGGGTCATCTACCTCGCCAGTCGCTTCGACCATGTGCAGCCCCTCCTCTCTTCGCTTCACTGGCTTCCCCTTCCTGAACGAATCCTGCACAAGCTCCTAGTCTTCACCTATAAAGCTCTTCACAACCTTGCTCCCCCCTACCTCTCTGCACTTATCGCCCTCCATACTCCAGCCCGTGCACTTCGCTCCTCCTCTGTCCCTTCTCTCACCCTTCCACGCCTTCCCTGCTCCCCTAAGCGCCTTCGTCCCTTCTCACTTGCTGCCCCCCATGCCTGGAACTCCCTCCCTGTCCACATCCGCCTTGCCCCCTCCCTTCATACCTTCAAATCTCTCCTTAAAACTCACCTCTTTCGCTCTGCTCTGTCTGACTCTTTATCCTGCTGAGCCACTATTCCTATACCTACGATCGGTTTACCCTTATCCTTGCAACATGGACCTGCCTGCTGTCATTCTCATCGTAACCAAGCCAAGTACGTGCACTTGAGACCTCGCATCTTCATGAATGTTAGACCCCTTGTCTCTCCCTCTGTTCCCCTTCCTAAGTCTCTCCCCCAGCTCCTGTCTCTCAGATTGTAAGCCCTAGGGGCAGGGACCGTGTCTATTTTATTACTTTGTAAAGTGCCAGGTACACTGCTGGTGCTATATAAATGTTTGTTAATAATAATAATAATAATAATCGTGGTGTGCTTGCTAAGGGAACTGAAAATCAAGAAGAGAGGGCAGGGTTTGTGGGAGTGAGATTTGATCAGGGTAGAGTAATAGTACTATTTGGCATGGGAAATAGCAGAGCTGAAGGCAGAGTGGAGATAGTCAGAAAGCTCATGAGATTTTCATCAGAGGTGTAGTGTGATATGAAAATAGATGTGGATGGTGGGGGTGAACCAAAGGTGGGGGTTTATGAGGGAGGAGAACAAGGAAGTCTAGGGTGGAGGAAAGGTATATATTGTGAGCAGACACAGCTGAGCTAGGGCAAGTGGAACAATAGACAGATAAGAAGGGGCAGGGGGAGAGAGGAAGAAAAGACCTGAGGGTTTATAGACTGAAGGTCACAGAAAGAGTGAGAGGTTGAACAAGGAAGAGGGGGCAGTAGGAGACATGAAATGCAGCAAAGTGGTGGTCAGAGATGTAAAATGTATCATTTCTCTAGATTTTCCCCAAGAGCATAACATTTCATAACAAGTTATACAAACTTTTCCTCTGCTCATCTGTATTATTTGTCTTATAATAAAACTGTATTGGTATTTCAAATTTTTCAGACCTTGCCATATTACATAACTTTAGAAATTGTATTGGACAAGTTTCTGGAAGGCAGGTCCATTAGCAGCTATTAGCCAGACAGGATTGAGGAACATGACGGCAGCTGGGGGTAAACAACAGGGAATGGATCCCCCATTGTGATCTGTTGGGTGCTTCTTCCAAGCCACCGTGATTGGCCACTGTCAAAGACAGGATGCTGGGCTAGATGGACCATTGGTCTGACCCAGTATGGCATTTCTTATGTTTTTATGTATTCTAACTTGAGATAGACAAAGGCCTGTTTTATATGAGACGGGCTCACTCATGCCCACGCAGATCCGCTACGTGGGCATGAGTAGGTGCCGCAAGTGTAAATCCCATGTCAGGTGGGTGTGTCTGTATGCACACTCCCGCAAAACTTGCATGCACGCAAAACTTGCATGCACACCCACCTCCCACTCACAGAGCAATTGGCCACAATGTCGATTGCTCCATGCGTGGGAGTGCTGGGGGGATCGGTATGCGCCCGTGTGCACTGGCCCCCCTGCACCGCCCATGCTGCCATGCACACACTGACCCCTCCTGCACCCATGGCCTGCATAAAAAGACCAAAGTGATTTTTTTCTTGCCTGTTGAAGGAATCCCTGTCTTTCTGTGTATAAATATTGTATGGCAGTTAACAACCCAGAGCCATACAATTTGAGATTCAATACAGCTAGCAGCAAATATTATGAGCTATTTTATTCTGGCCAAAAGGATCTACTGTCTTGGCTCCTCTTCAGAGATTCTTTAGCTAAACTTAAGCTCCCATCTCTTCCTTTTAATGGCCCTTGTCTCTTTGGTGAAAAATTAGACAGTGCTTTAAAGGAATATTGTGAAAACAAAAGAGAGCTCTAAAAAATCTACAGTAATCCAAGCTCTCAGCTCAAATACATCTGATCAGATAGAGGCAGTAGGCAGTCTTGACCCAACTTCTCTATCGCTTTATAGGTAGGAGTGCTTGTGGAAACAGCTTATTTATTTATTTAAATTTTTATCCCACCCTTCCCCAAGGCTCAGAGCAGCTCACAACATATAAGAAAACCATTAAAAAACATAAAAACAGAATACAACCCCCGTACATCCCCCCCCAAACCACCCAATACCACCTCCCCATGTCCTGCTTCAACCCTCCTTGCAACCCTACCCCAATCCACCGAGCAAACCACATCCCATCCCTTATCCCTGCCCACCAAATGGCTTAACAAAGAGGAAGGTCTTACACCGCCTCTGGAAGATGGTCAGGCTCGGGCTCAACTGAACCTCCAGGGGAAGGGAGTTCCATAGCATCAGGGCAGCAACCGAGAATGCCCCCCAGCGAGCCCTTATCGTACGAACAAGACTAACTGACAGTACTCACAGGGAGTTCCAGTGAATACCAGAGCATGGTTAGACAGTAAATTTTGAACACATCAGCAATCTGATCAGAGGATCTTCCCCAAGGAAAGTGAAATAGAAGCCTATTCTTATCTATCTGTCTATCTATCGATCGATCTATCGGCAGGGACCACGTCGATTTCTATGTTCTGTACAGTGCCAGGCACATGGCTGGTGCTATATAAATGTTTATTATAATATCTATCTATCTATCTATCTATCTATCTATCTATCTATCTATCTATCTATCTATCTATCTATCTATCTATCTATCTATCTATCTATCTATCTATCTATCATTGTCTAGCTAGCTAACCTGTTTCAATGCCTAGATGTTTTTGAATTCTCTCACTGGATAAGCTACCTTAAAACATACAACTGAAAATTACCTTGAATTAATTGAAATACCTTGGGAATTAATTTTCTCTAGACTACTGTGGAAGATATAAAAATTCTTGATGTATGGGAATCTCTTAGTGGCATAAACCTGATATAGTCCTGAGAGAGGAAACTATAATGATCCTTTTGACCCAAACATTAAGTACACTTAGAGTTGTCAGATTAATGCTAAATTCGGTCTTATTTAACTGAAATAAATAAATAAATATACCAAGCATTTATATAGACATCTGACCTTACTGTTCCAAGAATCACATTCCATAATAGCAGATTTTTTTTCAGACACTAGTCTTTTTGAAACCGATGGATGTTACAGAGTTAGGGTTGCCATCTACTTATAAGCTTTGACACCTTTTAAAGCATTGTAGCACTGAAAGGGGTATGGTCACATCAGAAATGGGCAGAGCAAAGGAACTGTCCTTCCCCTCTCATGTAGCCACACACCCCTTCCAAATTCCGCAGGTTACCCCGGTATTCCTGAATGACCCAGAGGAATTGGGGCTTTGCTTGGAGCCCAGATTTGATGAGTCCTAACCTGGAGACTCTGGATCAAACCAGAGGAGTGGTTTGATCCATACACAGCAGGCTCCTTAGCAGAGAAGAATAGCGATGATCTTTAAGGACTTTAAAGTAGAAATTAATCCCAAGGTAAATTAAAATTTGTAACTACTAGAATACGTCAGATATGATCAAAGCCTAATTCTGCTACATCCCATATTCCAAAATCAGGTGAATCACAAAGTAATCTAAAAGAGATCCAAACAGGAGTACAGTGTATAGAGTACAGCTAACTTTATTTTTATAGACATGAGTTTATAGCATCTGTGAATATTAGAGGGGGAAAGGGAACAGCAAATTTCATTTACCAGATCTGCAGAATGCAATAGAAAACTACTGGGGCTACTTAAAGCGAGTTGATTCAATAATGGGACATGGATTCATAGACCTTCAATGTAATGTCCAATAATATAAAACAATGTACTGCTTCTAAAGATGTCCAGTTTTGCACATGCATTCTCCAGAGTGGGAATAAACTGATGTCAGTACTGTATTAATTGAGAACCAGAACTTAACTAGTTATTTAGTTGTACTGCTCAAACAAAATATCAAACAGGGAATTTAGGTTTTTTAAAATGTCACATCTTGTTCTCCTATGACCCAGGTTCATAAGACAGATGGCCAAGCAATACAGAGCAGAGAAGGGGGAAAGAGCTTTCTATCTGAAGACACAATATGATTTATTTTTGGAAGGTATCATTAATTAATCTTCATTGGAATCTTTATGCAAAACATTCTGGGATTTAATCACAGATTTTGGCACTATGACTCCTACCTTAACATTTGCAGGTCTGTCAGTCCGTACCTTCATGTGAAAAACCATCAGAGCATATTTTCTAATGAAAATGATCAGAAATGGAGATTGTGGTGGCCAGGGTCAAGAGCTATCAGGCCCAGATAGCGAGATGTCAGATTTTTTCTCTTTATCCATAGTATTAGAAAAGCAAGATCTGACTTTGAACTAGATGGTAATACTAGACTCAGATCTGTTAAGAGGTCAAACAAGCTGACAGTTTTCAGTGGAGACAAGCTTCTGATTAAATGGAGCTTTAACTGCGAGGAACTGTATTATTCATGTCACAGTTGGGTAGAGACAGATGTGCAGATGAATAATCAAAATTAACAGCAGACTCCTTAAAAAAGGCTGGCTAATCTGCCAGGCGAGAGTCTGTCTCTTTTCTTCCCACAAGTCCATCAACTCATAAAAAACAAATGAGTCTAACAGCAGCAAGGACCTTAAGATCTGCTTACTCATTAGTGAAAATTCAAAGACACATTTCCTGTGTTCCTATATCCTTTCTGTCTTTAAGAAAATACTACTCAACAGGAGTTCTTAGCAAAGAATTGGCAAATTGCTTCATAATGTAGTCTCACTCTCTTCCTATGGTCTCTGGAACAATGCAAACTAGGCTTGCTTTAAAGGCATGAAAATATTTGATTCTGGGCATCTCAATATATTTTCATAAGGAGGAGAGATGGATGTGGGCCGGGTTGTTGGAAAGAATTCTCTTTTTTCTCTTTTTCTTCATCCTCTTGTTCCCACTTCCTGCTGTTGCAGACTTTCCCTGGTGTTTCCCACTGTTAGATGGTCACCATTCCTTTAGGGAAGAAGTCTGATAATTTCAATTCCATCCAGTTCCATCTTTTGTCATGTGCTGGTGGACAAGCAACTTTAGGGTTGGGGAACCTTTGCCCTCCCTGGGGCCATGTTGCAAATTTGTACAAGTTCCAAGGGCTGCATAGAATTTGTGGGTGGGGATGCTCAAGAAAAGTAGAGTCCAGATCATGGATACGTTCCCTACCCTCATCTCTACTCCCTTAACCTGAGCTCAGTTTCTCAGTGCTTAGGAGTAGGAACAGGATCTAGCGTTCAGATCTAAGAACTGAAAAGGGGCCACATAAAAAATTGTCAAGGTCTGCATTTGGTCCCAAGGCCTGAGCTTCCCCAACCCTGCTTTACAAAGTCCCTCATTCTGAACTGTTGCAGTCATTGAGCAAAATATGGCCCAAACAAAATATCAAAAAAGACAACTTAGAATATTGTTTTTCTCCTGTAACCTTAAAGTATGTGCTTCGCTTGAAGCATACAAGTAACCCTGTTAATAATAATAATTTTTATTGTGTGTGGCTGTTGGCCATTGGAAAGAGAAATAAAATAAAGTTGAATACAAAATCTTAAGAGCAAATGACATTACTAGTTACATAAGGTCTCATATAAGCCAAATACCAAAACAACTCATTCAAAATTACAAAACCCTTAATATCAACCGTAGGTACAGCAGTGCAGGGGCTCAATCCAAGCCCGGGAAATACTATCTCATCTGTATCAATAATGGGCAATTTCAGATGTTACGCGGTCCCGATTCACCACAGTGGATTCGCGGCAGGGGTGAACCGAACAACCACCCCCCTGTGGTAAAAAAAAGCCCCAAACAGATGTGACGGGATCGGGACCATGACAGGGAATCGGGCCGGCAGATCACGGACCGGGGCAGTGCAACAGACATGACGCCGATTCCCGGCTGTGGTCGAAACACCCAGAAGGTGCCGGGTCAGCCCATCCTGGCTGCTGCTGCTGCTGCGCCTCCACCGCCTCCAGGTGCAGCACGACCGCCTCCTCCTCCGCCTGCACCTCTACCGCCGCCTCCTCCACCTCCTCCTCCTCCCTTGCTCTCTCGCCCCCGCTCGCCTCTCCCTTCCACCTCACTTCATCCCGCCCCATCCCCCTGCTGCTGTGTGCCTTTTACGTCTCCCCCGCTGCCTGTGTTGTTGCTCATTGCCTGGCAACGACACTGCGTGCTTTGTCCCCAGCTGGGAATCATTTCCTTTGATTCCGGCCGGTGGTTGCCGGCCAGACGTTACGTTTTGTTGGTTCCCATTGGGAATCTCTTTGACCACGCTTTCGGAGATGGTCCAGCGAGGAGCTCCAGAAGCGTGGTTGATTTTGACCCCATGTGAGTATTGACTGTGGTGAACATATGGCAGTCGCTGAACAGATGTTCAGGGTACTTTGGCCCCGCTGCAGGATTGACCGTGGTTCACTGTGGTTGAGCGTGATCTCGTAACGTCTGAAAATACCCAATGACATTCAAAACACCCATAACACCAATATCGCATCCCCAGCCTCTGCACCTAATATATGACCATAACGATACAAATCTGCTCTAGAACTCCATTCAGTACCGCAGGCATTCATTAGGTTAAATGAATACACTGAGTGCCGTGACTCACCTCATCGTCTGTTGAAGGAAGCTTAAATTGCAAGAAAAGAAGATGGCGATTCAAAGCAGAAACTAAACATTTTGAAACCCTCAATGTGATCTCTGAATCTACATCCAATAGCACCAAAGACAATAAACTAGAATTGGTCCTGCCGGGATATTGCAGCAGTAATGGGGCCAAAAATTTCATGCGTAAATTATCGTACAAATGACAGTCAAACAGCATGTGTTCCACTGTTTCTGCCACCAAGTAATCAAAGGGGCAAAGCCTATCCAAGAACTTAGTAGCTTGGAATCGGCCCTCTAAGATCCTGGAAGGAAGAGCATTAAAGTGGGCAAAGAGTAGCAAGTATTTCCCCCTCGGTGAAGCTGTGGAGGTTAGATAGAAAGCCATATGCCCCCGTTTTGGCATCAGAGGCAAGTAGCAAGCCATATGGGGGGAGGCCCTAATTTTGGCAACCTCTTCTTAAGTAACCCTGTTGACTATGGTTGTTTTTAGACAAGTGCCTCCCCACCCATTACCCACTAATCACACACCCAGCATGCATGTTGCAGGGCTGCACAGGGTGTCAGTGGAGCCCAACAACACGCATGATGGATGGATGATGGAGTGGGGAGGCGCTTGTCTAAAAACACACTTTATTGAAACTAATCACAAGCTTAAGTTTAGCCATGTGTCTACGTGTTTGGGTGGTTTAGTGACAGAGTACTAAACACCCTGCAGAATTCAGCCAGAGAGAATACATTCATAGGGCATTTTTACACACCTTAAAGTGCTGGTCTTTCAATCTTCTGGGTTTACAAGTCCGCAAGTAAGTTCCAGATGCATTATTCTCAGATACACACACACACATACACACACACACACACACTCTGCCCTGAGGCAGTTCCTGGATGCATTCTTCATGCAAACACTGCCCTGTGGCAGCCTAAAGTAGTCGCAGCTGTAGATGTGAGGGGCTGCCATGGAAACCAAGTGACCACAACTGCCTGGAGCAAAGCAGTTTACCAGAAGAACCTTTTACGCACATTAGTTCTGGGAGAAGTTCTATGCAGAGGTTCAAAGAACCAGATGTTTAAGATCTGGGTGAGTGATTTAGGCACACAGAAAGTTCAGGATGTAACAGCAAACATCCAGGAGAAATGTGTGTGTAAAAACACCCATAGAATCACAGGTTAGAAGAGTCTTAGGCCCCTTTTAGACGTGCGGCGGTATCATTCGCCTCGGCGGCGCGCATATTTTGAAACTTCCGCCTCGTCTAATTAGACCAGGCGGAAGTTTCAAAATATGCGCGCCGCCGAGGTGAATGATACCGCCGCACGTCTAAAAGGGGCCTTAGTCACCTAAGTCAACAGTTCCCAAACTTTTTGGACCATTGTCAACCCTAATTTTTTACGCAGGCTGCCATGTGAGATGACTGTGGCTGGATAAGATGGGTGACTTTGGTCCATGCTGGCACTGTTGCCTGGAAGGAGAGGGAAAAGAGGACAACAATTTTGTGCATGTCTGACTGCAGCTTCCCTGTTTAATGTTCTTATACATGTTTTACTCTTTAATATAACCACATGGAGCAGCTGGAGATAATTTACCATAGGAATACAGTTTGGAAACTAGCAACCGTCCACCTCCACAATGCAGGATTAATTAAGCATGAACCATGGAAACCAAGAACTGGATTTAACACTTTTCATGCCACAATGTAATGTACATCAGTCTGTTTTAGTAGACATAGATGTTTAATGATGACAGGATCTGTGTACAGGTATTACAATTACATGCTAGCTCTAGAATTTGTATACTCTTAAGTGTTTTGTTGCATAGATTTACAGAAAATATTTGATTACCTGAGATTGAGGCTATTGTAATAGGAAATTTGCTTATGTGAGACAAGCTATTGTCACTTATCCAATCAGGCTAATATAAATATATACTATGGGAAATAATTGCCAATGGATGTAAAGTCTCATGTTTTCAGCCATAACACCACTATTCTGCTTTTATGTTCTATAAGTCGTACTTCTGCTAACTTAACAGCTTGTTTCCTATAAATGTCCTACGAACCTCACCTCTTGTGTATTGTGTTATGTTTAGTCATTGTGTTTACATTCATCTGGTATAGAATTTTTTGTCACAGGAACTCAGCAGAAATGCCCTTCGGAATTGTGGGGCCCTATGCAAAGAGCTTGTTGGGGTCTCTCCTAGCATGGGACCCATTCTGGGTTTGTGTGTTCACATAACCAGGCTGGGTCCTTCCTAGTTCTGCATCCTGTGTGGCCACACCAGTTACACAAGCCTAACAACATCCCTAAAAGATAGATATTTGTATAGAGAGAGTTGAAGGACTGTATAGACATTTGTATAGAGACAGTTGAAGGACCATACTTCTAGCATGAAGGATCCTTGGGTCTCTGCTGATGTCACTGCAAAGATTCTGGGGATACTTATTTTAGAAAATTAATATTTGTCTGTCCCTAAAGTAAACAGAATCATGTTCTCATAATCAAAGGTATTTCCATGTCAGAATTTTATTAATTAGCATCTCTAATACAAATATATCTTGTTATTATTTATGTATTTGCCAGAGCACTCTAATTATCCACAGACATGTTCCACTTTTATAGAAATATAAGATATCTCAACAGATTTTCAACTTTATTTTCTCCCCACAAATATGATACATACAACTCTGCGTTATTTTACAAATATGGATTTTACCTATAAGTACTTTTAACTAAGGAATAACATCAGCTCTTGTGGCATTGAGGTGTTCCATTACCTGTCTTCTCTACAAAACAAATTTGTTAGTTGTCAGTTTCATAGAGAGTTTATTTATGTTTGACACAGTAGGGGTGGCCTGCACTTTATCATCCATCTTCCGTATTTGCATAACCTTTCAGAGCTAATGGCTGCCATCTTGACAAATTAACCTGGTTTCCTATGTCTTTTATGGATTAAGCCCTCTTAGAGAAGTTGTACTTCAGTTTAGTTCCTGAATTGTGTTTGCTAAGTGTTGTAAACAATAGTCATTCATTTTATTCTACTGACCTTTGACATATACCTTAAGAAGAATACATATTTGCTAATAATTCTTCAAGTAAATGTTAGTCCACCTATAACTAAATTAATCAAACTTGGGAGAATGCTATAGTCAGCAATGATAATGGTAGCAAAGGCAGTAAAATGCATTCTGCATTTAGTTAATAGTATCAAATGTTAAAGAGAGCTTTTTCAGATCTACACTGTGAAAAGTAATCTGGTCTTTTTAGCTTTTAAATATTTAAATGAGAGATTTTTTTCCCCTTGTGTCTCTGTCCTGATACTTTCTGGCACACTGTATTGTATGTGTTTGTGTACTGCTCTGGATGGATAGTACACTGTTTTGATAAGCAAGGAAAGCACCAAGTCTTCTGGGCCTGGGTCAGATGAAAAGGAGAGGTACAGCTGAGTATCATCAGCGTATTATGACAATGTACCCCCCACCGATGCACATCCTCCTCCAGTGGCTGCATATACACATTGTGTGTGTCTGCCTGCCCGCCTGCCTGTGTGTGTGTGTGTGTCTGCTTGAGCGTGTGTGTGTGCCTGCCTGTACATGTGTGTGTTTATGCGCATGCCTGGGTATGTTTGAGAGAGATGGGGGGTGGGTATGTGTGTGTGTGACAGATGGGTAGGGTTGCCACCTAAGCAAATTTTTAAGGAAGATGTATGAAAAATACATGTTGCAGGGACTGCATTGGCACTAATGCAGGCCCTGCAACATGTATTTTTCATACATCTTCCTTAAAAATTTGCTTAGGTGGCAACCCTACGGATGAGGTTGCTCCCTTTCCCCCTCTGCCCTGGACTGTGGTTGCATAAATGAGGGACATGGTTATGCAAATTAAGGTCCAGCCACACACCTGTGCTCCCGGTAGATCTCTGAAGATCATCACGCTTCGGTAGATCTCTGACCAAGCAAGTGTGGGCACTGCAGCTGTAGAGTGTTGATTGAATTTTAAAAGTGTGGAACCCCATGGAGCACTATGCAAAGACCCCGGCAGTGTCCCTCCTAATTCAGGCCCTATGAAGCTGCATCGGATGCATAAAAACACTCCCCTACCTTTAGCCTTTCTGTGCTCTGATTTAGTACAGACTGTCCTCGATGAAATTCCTAAAATCTGTCTATTCTGCATAATCAGGGTTTGTAAGTCAGATATAATAAACCCTTTGCTTCATTTGCAAATGTGTCAGACAATAGAAGAACCTTACAAAATTCACCAGATGTTTGGAAAATTCATGTCATATGCCACAACTTGGGGCAGTTCCCAAGTATTTCTGAATCCCGAGCAATTACCTGCAAAAGTGAAAATCATGTCCTCTCCAAATAAGTCCTGTGCATGAGATTTGTTCATGGATATAACATAAAACAATTCCACTTGTCAGATAATGCTTCATGTCAGCAACAAAAATTAATCAGGAGCTTAATTCTTCCCATGCTATTTGGGATCGTGAGACTGGGAAAATACAATGATGCATTATTAAAATGACAGCCCCAAGGGAGACAATAGCCCCATTCAAAGAATAAAGCTAAAAGCATCTCCTGTAGCATCACAGCAATTGAGATCATCTGGTGTTCTAGACTCCCTTTGGCTTAAAACATCTGGTGGCAGGATCTGAGACTGTGCCTCTCAGTGGAGGTCTTTGACTATACAACTTGCTTCCCACCATGGTTTGACAAAACTGAAGGGTTGTGTTTTTTGTTTTGTTTTTTTTATCTTTAGGCACATTGTAGGGCTTATTTCCTTTCCCAGGCAGAAAGTCTTTCTGGGGAATCAGCATGCAGTAATCACTACCACCGCACTTATATCTGTGCCAAAAGTGGATAGCGCTGAACTTGGAGAAAACATGGATGACTTCAGAAGTCAGAACATTACTAGATCCAGCTCACAATCAATGTTTCACATGTTCAAAGATGCATTCCCCACTGCTCCTACCACCCCATCCTTTCAGAATCTGCCATACTCATTTCTGAGCCTGTTACTCTCTGTTTGACTTTCCTTACCACTACTACCACAGAACCATGCTGATGACACCCAGCTTTACCTCTCTTTTTCATCGGACCCAGGCCCGGCAGTCTCAGTGCTTACCAGGTGTCTGGGAGCTGTGGGGAATTGGATGACGGTGAATTGACTAAAACTGAATCCTGATAAGATGGAAGTGATGCTGGTGGGTAAGGCGGCAGGGGTGACAGCCCTCATCATTGATGGAGTCTGCCCTCCGCTGGATCACCAGGTATGGAGTCTAGGGGTGCTCCTTGATTTGCAGCTCCACTTGGATGCTCAGGTGGAGTCTGTGGCAAGGAGTGCCTTTCGCCAATTACATCTGGTGCATCGGCTTCAGCCATATGTTTCAAACTCTGACCTGGCCACTATCATCCATGCTTTCATCACCTCGAGGCTAGACTTCTGTAATGTGCTCTATGTGGGGCTACCCATGGTGATGGTTCGGAGACTGCAGCTGGTGCAGAATGCGGCGGCCCATCTCCTGGTAGGACTGGGCTGCCAGGAACATATTATACCGGTTCTTTGGTCTTTGCACTGGCTGCCTATAGTCTTCCAGGCCTGATTCAAGGTGTTGGTGGTTGCCTATAAAGTCCTAAACGGCCTTGGCCCGATCTATTTGTGGCACTGCCTCACCCTCCAGGTTCTGGATCAGCCCCTGTGGTCATATGGGGGTGCTCTCCTCAACGTCCCCCGAGTCTGCCGGGGGCCATGATGAGGAGGGCCTTCTCGGTGACTGCTCCATGGCTGTGGAACTCCCTGCCAACGGAGGCCTGTTTGGCCCCGGATCTCCCTTCTTTTCGAAGCTGTACTAAAACGTGGCTGTTCTGCCTGGCTTTTGATGGGAAAGGTGAGGGGAATGGGTTAGGGTGGTGGGTGGGTGGGGATATTTTAATTCCTCCTTGTTGATTTTTTAAAGTGTTTTTATTATTGTTTGTGAGCCACCCAGAGCTGCCTGTGGCAAGATGGGTGGGGTAAATTTTGTTTAAAATAAATAAATAAATAAAAATAAACTAGGTCTCCAGCATTGTCTCCACAAGCCAAAGGTGCACGCCCGCCCCCAGAAACCCCCAGCAGCCATTGCAGCGCCCAGAAACCCCCAGCAGGCATTGCAGCGCTCATCCCCTCCAGGTGAGCAGGGCCCCACCCCACAGCCACAAGCCAAAGGTGCACGCCCGCCCCCAGAAACCCCCAGCAG
>QEPC01011258.1:1154410-1167839 GCA_003113815.1 Sphenodon punctatus | reverse complement strand
GTCCCCTCTCCTTGTCTCCCCCTCCTTGTCTTTTAGATTGTAAGCCACAGGCAGGGACCGCATCTGATTGTATGTTCTGTACAGCGCCAGGTTACTACTGGCGCTTTATAAATGTTTAATAATAATAATAATAATAATAATTGTATCCCAACTCTCAACTGCTAGTTCTCTGCAACCTGCCTAATTATTCCCAATTATCACCTGTTCTGACACCTAAATCAAATGCTATTAATTGCTCCAAATCATATACAACTACATGCTATGAAATGCACAGGTGAAATAAAATACAAATTACATTCTTGCTTTATTTAATTATTTAATTAATTTATTTATTTAGCACCAGAAATATGCCTGGTCCAGTACAATAATGAATTAGAAGGCAAAAAAAGATATTAATTAGGGACAGGTCCCTTTCACAAGGGCTTACAATCTAGGAAAGACCAGAGAGGGGAGACAAGCGAAAGGGGAACACTGGGAGAGACAGGGATACATTCACGAAGTTGCGAAGTTGCACATACTTAACTTAGTTACATGGGAGAGGGGGGGACCCTGAATGAAGGACAGAAGAAGAGGCATACTGTAATGCGCTCTAACGCGCTCTATGTGGGGCTACCTTTGGTGACGGCTCAGAAGCTGCAGTTAGTGCAGAATGCAATGACCCGGCTCTTAGTGGGATTGGGCCTCCGGGAGCTCATTACATCAGTGCTCCAGTCTCTGCACTGGTTGCCAATAGTCGTGAGGGGTGGGGAGGGGATGGGGGTTGATGAGGGAGGGGGTGGTTTTTATTCTTTTTGTTTGTATTGATGTTTTATTATATTTTATGATATTTTATTGTGTTTATTGTGGTTAGCCACCCCAAATTGCCTGTGGCAAGAGGGGCGGGGTATAATTTTTAAAAATAAATCAATCAATGAGCAGTCTGTGGGGATGAAGAACTAGGGAAGCCTGACAGAAGAGGTAGATTTTCAGGAGGGATTTGAAAGTTGGGAGGAAAGGAATAGTGTAAATGTATTCAGGGAGGGAGTTCTAGGCAAGGAGGCAGCAAGTGAGAAGGAGTGAATTTGTTTGAGGAGCAAGGGGAGACCAGTGTGGTGGTAGAGGAAGGAGCAAAGCTCCTGGGCCGGAATGTGACATATGGAGAGATGGGGTCAGGGGGTCAGAAAGGCCATGAACAGTCTTAGGCTGAGTTTCCACCTGCGGCAGCAGTGGCAGAAGTTGGAGGGGTGAGGAAAGATGTGGCAGCACGGAGGAGTTAGCAGATGGGAAAAGAGCCTGTGCAAACGGTGATCTGCCATGGCTTCTCTCGCACATGTCAGGGCAGGATTTTGCGCCCTGACATGCGTGAGAGAAGCTACAGCTGATCCCCGTTCGAACCCGCTCTTTTCCCGTCTGCCGGCTCCTCCACGCTGCCGTTTCTTCCCTCACCCCTCCCGCTGCTGCCACTGCCGCTGCAGGTGGGAACGCAGCCTACGAGATAAAGACAAGGATCGTGTGCTGAATGTGTTTGGGTAGAGAGAGCCAGTTGAGAGAAGGAAGGAGAAGCTGAACATGGTCAAAGCAACAGAGGTGGGGGGTGGATGACCTTGGCAGCCGAATGTTGAACAGAAGTGAGGGGGCAAGGTCAGAGCCAGTAAGAAGGAAGTTGTAGTAGTCAAGATGAGAGGTGGGTATAGAATAGGCTAGGATTTTGGCAATGGAAGTAGTAAAGAAAGACTTGATTTTAGCAATATTATGAAGAGCAAAGCAACAAGGCATCAACAGACTGGTTCTGAGGTGTAAAGGAGATGGAGGAGTAAAAGCTGAAACCAAAAGATATTCAGTGCCCAAGAAATATCAAATTCTACTCAGGCCCACTCGTACTATCAAATGCCCAATTTAAATCAATGCACATACGCCCACACAGGCAGACAGTCATATACACAGAAAGGGTAAAGCCACATGAGACAGGATGGGCCTGAGCCCCTGCCCACCTCGGGAGCGCAAATGCAGCTGGCACACTTTGGGTTGGCAGGGAGAGCAGGCTAAATAATCTGCCCCAATGCGGGGAAACCGGGCAGGTGGGTCACTCTCACAAGTCCTACCACATCCAGGGGCAAGGCGTTGAGCCATCCACATACATGGGTTTTTAGCCCCACTGCCACCTCTAGCCTGTCCACTATCCCACCCCAGGCTGTGACATGGACACACAGGAATGGCAAAGTCTGCCTGCCGTTCTATGGTACCAGCAGACTCCAGCGTGAGGCAGGGCAGCACAGGCCCAGCCAAACAGGAGGCAGCCCATTAACACACTTTGGGCAATATTATCCCACTTTGGTCAACATTAACACACAATGCGTCATCGGCCTTCTCTGGCAGATGCATTGCGTGAGCCAGCTACCTGCCCCAGGGTGGGACTGGGTGAACGTCTGGTAGCATCACATATTGCATCACACGTTAACATTGGCCAAAGTGGGATAACACTGTCCAAAGTGTGTTAACATCTCGTGTGGCCTCACCCAGAGAGGCATGCTGATGTATATGTCTCTGTGATCTATAGGACCATCCCAGTGGCTCTGGGATCACGTAGTCCCCACTCCTACTCCTAGATGGCCATTTCCCTTAAAAGGTTGTCTAGTGGGTGGTTCAGTCCTGATTTTGATTTAAGATGAGATGAGTATGTCAGTCTTTTCTACACTCAGTGTTTTATTATATCAAACATAATCTGAGCTAAAATCAAACAAAACTAACTTTATTTCAAATGCAGTCCGTATTTTCTATACAGCATATTTACAAAGCTAAAAGCACTCGGGGGGGGGGGGGAGTATAAACCAGAATTATTTTAAACCACTTAGCAAAGTTAAAAAGGGAGGCATTAACAGATCCTATATGCATAAGGAACCCAGGCCAATCTGATGGCATGAAGGACCTGAGAGAATTTTTGTTTTCCAATAAGAGAAACATTTCCAGGGAATCCAGTTTTTATGAAAGTTCAAATTCTTAGCAGTTCTGCGTACAAAATGAGTCTAATAATGGGTTCTTAAACTGGAAATATTGCGTAGGGGCCTAAAATATTTGCATATAGTACCTTTGTCCCTATAATGGCTCTTGAAATATTTGCCACCAAAAACATGATGATCCCTAACAGACATATTTATGTGGAGAACATATAGTATCAGGCATATTTCTTTTTTATTTCTTCTATAATTTAGTACCTTTTCATGGAATTTTTGGAATATAATTTTAGATAAGAGATTTGAGAACACCAGTCATGGTAACATATCTTTATTAGACATATGTAGTTTTGCTTTGTTTGGAAATCTATTGTTTGGCATTAAAACATAAATAACATTCAGCAATAAAATGTATTAATTCTAGATACATTTTATCATTTACTTTTTAATCTTGTATGAGATGGTTTCTCACCTAATCATCACGGTTTGCCAAAGAAGGAATGTGTCTTTTTGTCTGCTGTGCCACCATCAGATGAGTTTTTATCAGAGACACAGATATAATATAAATGTGGAACAACACAGGATAAGCACAGTTTAATTTTTCCAAAGTGAATACCTCAAAGACCATTTCCCCTCCTGCAAAATAGTAGATCTGTGAGAGAACTATTGTGTTCTCTATCCAGTGACTACACTGCTTTATAGTGACCATCCATACTGCAACCTATAATAAAATGGTATTGCTATTCTTTTAGTGGTTTGAGAAATTGTGCAGAAAACTTCATTCTAGAATGCTCTACTGCATTGTTAGGTAGGCTGTGCAGGATTGAGGTGCTTGGGTAAGTTGCAACAAGATTTTAAGCCACACCAAGGTATTATTTATTTATTTATTTATTTATTTAAATGTTTATGCCACCCTTCCCAAAAACTCAGAGCAGCTCACAGACAATAAAAATATTAAAACTCATACAAAAAAATATCCTTATGCCCCAAACCCTCCCACAACTCCCCACCAAACCCACCCCAAACCACCTCCCAATTCCATACATCCAAACTCCTCCTTACAACCCTCCCCCCAAACTACCCAACAAACACACACCTATCCCCTACCGCCAACTTCTTTTTAAAACAGAAAAGTCTTACACCATCTTCTGAAGAAGCTCAGGCCTGGGCTCAAATGAATCTCCATGGGAAGGGAATTCCGTAACAGGACAGCAACCAAGAACACCCCCCTGCCAGCCCCGGTCGTACAGACAAGGCTAACACATGGTACTTGGTACCCATAGAAGGGTGCTCCAAGCCAATTGAAGTGGCCACAGTGGGACATGGAAGAACAGGTGGTCTTTCAGATATGTGGGGCATGGATTGTTTAGGACTTGAAAGATCAATACCAGCAGCTTGAATTGTGCTCGGAAAGCTATAGAGGCAGCTAGTATAGATGTTGGAGCACTGGTGTAATGTTCTCCTGGCACCCCGTTGCCAAAAGGAGGCAAGCCACCACATTCTGCACTGACTGCAGCTTCTGAACAATCATCAAGGACAGCCCCACATAGAGCACATTGCATTAATTCAGCCTCGATGTGGTGAAAGCATGGATGATGGTGGCTAGAGCCAAATCAGAAAGAAAAGGCCGCAGCTTCCTCCCCAGACTGGGTTGGTGAAAAGTGCCCCTGGCCACCAGTGTAACCTGACAATCCAGGTGCAGCAGGGGGTTCAGAAGCACTCCAAGGTTGCGAACCTGATTGGCCAGAGTGGGGCAGACTCCATCAGTAATGGGAATCCTAATCCCATCCATGTCATAGGGCTGGCCAACCATCATCACCACAGTCTAGTCTGGATTCACCTTCAACTGAATCATCCTCATCTGGTCCCCAACAGCAGTCAGGCATTGGATAAGTACCAAGACTGCAGGACTTGGGTCAGATGAACAAGTTTTAGGTTTAAGTTTTTTATTATTTGTTTAGGCAATGCCCTTAACAAATTGACGTGACATAACATAATAAAATTATCATCCTTACAAAGGTACACATAAAAAGCAACACAAGTGAAACCAAGCAATAAAACTAAAGTATACAGAAAGAACCAACCTCAAGGCGTCCTCCCTAAATCTAGATCGACTATCACTTAAACACAGAGTGTACTTTCACTCGACTCGCTCCACTACTCCACTCAACTACTCCACTCACCCCAGATTACTCACTCACTAAACCCAAGTTCATTGAGAATTCAAACTCCAACTACTCGTACTCAGAGGAGCAGAAAAAAGGGCGTTGAATACCTTGGACTACCAACCCAAATTTTGCTACTGTCCTGGATTGCTCTGTGTCTGTTGGCCCAAGTAAGTTCTGAATATCTTTGAGCACAAGAGGTTGTCCCAAACTAGTCCTCCTTAGGTATTTAGTTCTTGGGCCCACTAAAGTGGGGCACTGAAAAAACACGTGCTCCAAAGTGTCCACTGACTTCAGCTGGCATAGAGGGCAAAACCGGAGAGCCCACGGAATCAGCTTGTAACGGCCCTCCAATACTGCCGATGGGAACATATTTGTTCTCAGTCTGAAAAAAGCCGTACGCTCGGTGGCATTCTCCCAGACAAAAAGATAATGGGAGCCCGGGAGCAAAGGGTTAAAAGGGGCATATGCTGGTGCCACCTTTTGAGAAGAAAGAAGTGCCTTTTCCGATTGGAGCATCTGATCTTGCACCCGTCTTTTGATCAGGCTTCTTACGGCCACCTGTCCTAGGTTTACAAGACTCCCGGGAGAGAACCCTAGGTGGAAAACTTCCCGCTCCGCTGTTCATAGCCATGGGTTCCCCAGTCCATTCCCCAATGAAAGAGATAAGAGTGAGACCTCCCACGAGGGGAATAAGGCCACCTTAGCCCAGTACAAGACCATGGCTTGGAGACCATATGCTCTAAGCGGGAGGCAACATTTCTCTGCCCTCAGAATGGCTTGCGGGGTACCCCTAAGGGCTCCTGTAATACGCTGTAAGAATCCATTTTGGATGGGTTCTAGTAGAGCTAAGAAAGGCCCCAGATAGGAAACACATATAGAATCTGGCCTAAGACCTTCACTCTGAAAAGGCGAAGAGCTGGCAGGACCAGTGTCCCCCCTTTGCCCAAGAATAACTTCACAATTGCTGTGGTAGATTTCTTGGCCAACACCTGTACCACAGGTAGGTGGCCTCTCCAGCCCCCATTAGAGGCAAAAATTACCCCCAAATATTTGTAGCTCTGAACCTGCTCGATTAAATTTGGCCCGATGACCCAGCAATGACATTTCTGGGTTCCTCTGTCCCCTAATACCAGGACCTTTGTCCTGGAAAAATTGATAGTTAGTAATTCAGCCTGACAGTAATCCCCAAAGGCCTGCATAGCCCACCGCAACCCAATAATTGTCTGGGAAATCAGTACCGTGTCGTCGGCATAAAGTAATAAAGGAATCTTGCACTCTCCTATTTTTGGTGTGTCTACCTGCTTCAGAGCATGCACTGAATTATTCAGATAGAGGTTGAATAGAGCGGGGGCCGACAAGCATCCCTGCCGCACTCAACTCATACCCCTACTGGTTGGGAAAGGGCCCCTTCCATATTGTATTGAACCCGGAGCGAATTCTGCTCATGTAATTTGATCATCAGGAATAGCAGTCTAGGCTCCACGGATAGCGATCTGAGTTCCGTCCACAGACATTCTCTACAGACCGAATCAAATGCTTTTTCAAGATCTATAAAGCATAGGTGTAATTTCCTTTGATGGCCAGTATATTTAGTTATTAAGGCAGATAGGACAAAAATATGATCCATTGTAGCTATCCCCTCGCGGAAGCCTGCTTGCTCTGGTTCAATAACATGGTTCTTATTCAACCATTTTTGCAGCCTAATCAAAAGGAGTTTGAATATAATTTAGCCACAATGCTAAGTAGACTTATGGGTCGATAGTTCCCGGGGTGGTTAGGATTCCCTTTTTATAAGTAGGCACTATAATACTAGATGCCCAGGCGGATGGAAAAGAGCCGGAGCTGTTAATGTGTGTAAAAAGCGGGACCAGCACTGAGGCACACCACACCGGGTTACTCTTCAAGATCTCAGGGGTTAAGAAATCTGGGCCCAGCGCTTTCCCTGCTTTGAGGCCTACTATAAGTTCAACTACTTCCTCCGTGGATACCGGGGACCATTCCTGAAATCTATTTATAGGGGGAATAACTAATTCCGCAATACCTGTCTTAGCATTAGAGAATAGTGCCTCGTAAAAATCATGCCAGACCTGTGGATGGAGACTGATCCTACCAGCACTGGCCCCCCTCAGCTGCGCCGAGTGGATGAACGCCCAAAATTTACGAGAATCCCTAGATTTAACTGTGGAGGCAAGGCAAGCCCATTGTTCTTTATGATAATTACTCAGTTTTGATGCTAACATCATATGGTACTCTCTACGGCAAGTGGTTAATTGGGCTCTTACCGCATAACAGGGATTGAACTTAAGTTTTCTGGCCAAGCGGCGAAGGGCAGTCCTCACCCTACAGCACTCGCCATCAAACCAGCTGGGGGAAGACCCCGTGGTCGGGCCCGTCTTCTGTGATCCACATCTCACTGTAATTAATGGGGTCAACCCCGCTATCAGGGTCTCATACCAGGCTATGGTGTCTGGGCCCCGGGCACCTATCTTGTCTGGGAGCATTTTCCCCAAAGAGGAATCCAAAAATGCTGCTACCATTCCAGCCTGGTTGTCATCAGATGAACAAGAGAGGTAGAGCTGAATGTTATCAGCATAATGATGACCGTTCATCTTAAACCTCCTAATGTCCTCACCCAACGGCCTCATATACACATTGAATAAGAGGTGAGACAGAATAGAACCCTGTTCTAGAACCACAGGGGAGATCTGGAGAGGATGACGAGCAATTGCCCATCACCACTCTCTGTGACCTCACTGACAGGAAGGAGTAGAACTACTTAAGAGTGGTCCTGCACACCCCTGCCAGGTCCCACAATAATGTCAACAACCCCTCATGGTCAACTGTATTAAAGGCCGCTGAAAGATCAATGGGGTAGAATTCCCCTTTGTTAATCTCCAGGTGCAGATCGTCAACAGAGACTACACGCACACTCTCCATGTTATACTCAGGATGACTGCCTGACTGAAACAGGTCCAGGAATCTGACAGTGTCGATATGAGCCTAGAACTGTTGGGCAATCACCCATTCAATAACCTTTCCTAAAAAGGCTGATACCTGTCCTAGTTGTGGGCCCATCAACAAGCTGATTGATCAAAGTCTGGGGATGAGAGGTATGGATCTAGAAATGTGCTGGAAGGTCAAAGCTAGAGG
Organism: Sphenodon punctatus; assembly: GCA_003113815.1. NCBI lineage: Eukaryota > Metazoa > Chordata > Lepidosauria > Sphenodontia > Sphenodontidae > Sphenodon > Sphenodon punctatus. Next base: position 1,159,591 of record QEPC01011258.1, on the reverse strand, counting down.
AACAGGAGTCCAACGTGAAAGTCAAGGACTATTAGTGTTCTTAGGCAAGCAGAGATTCGTGCTTAGTGTTCTTAGGCAATCAGTACCAGAGAAGCAGCCTGAGGGTCAGGATTAGGACAAGATGGAGGGTTGGACCTAAAGTAAAACAAGGTTAAACTAGGCAGTGAGACAAGATGAGACAATTGGGTAATACTGGGTTCTGGACAGAGCAGGTCTGAGAAGCTATGGTGTAAGGAGCCTTCTGGTAGCATAGACAAGGATTGTGGGTTGGTGCAGGAAGTTAGGGCAGAAGCCAATCAAGGAACTGGCCTGACCAATCAGAAGCTTCTGGGTGGGATTGTTGGAGGGGCAACATACAGCTCTCCAGGTTGTAATTCCTCCGTTCCACCACGGCTGCTCCTTGGCACATGGTCAAGACCCACAAAACCCATGGATCCTGACATGCATCAGTTTTCATTGCAAAAGCTAAAAAGGAAATGCTTTAGGCCAGCAGTGTCAAGACATATGAAATAGTTTCTAAATTGTTTTCTGTTCATTATGGTGGCTGGCAGAATTATTTCAAACGGCATTAGTTGCAAGCATACTAAGCTCTTGCTCCTCATTCCGTGAATATTATTAATCTAAAACTTTCATCATGGGGAAAACAAGAAAACCACCAAGTGTTGATCTAAAAATTGTGACAAAGATTTCACTCAATTATTTTTACATACCATTATCAGAATTTCATATGGGAGGGAGATATCAGAGCCTAAGAAATAGTGCTGTCTACAACTAGTGCCCCTCTTGGGGCAGTTAAATGAAAAGACGATATTTCATTTTGGTGGCAAGCAAATCAAAGCAATTTCATAATATTTACTATATATGTAGTTTTATGATGAATTCTAGAATTATCAGTGCTTTTGACATAACTTTTGAAACTGAAATGCACATACATTGTTCACTGAGAAAACAGTAGCCATTATGGAAAGAAATGGTTATGCCTTTCATATTTCAGTATGTGGGGATATTTTATTGGCTATATTGCTGAACACCTGTTTCTGCTGCTTAAGAAAGATAAGCATCTGGAAAACGTAGTAATGTTTCTCCTTTGTCTTGAGTTTAATCTTGATGTTTAGCTTTTTCAAGTTCATTTTACGTTTGTCCTGCAGTATAAAGACGAATTTCCAGAACAACTTAATTTTCATCCCTATTCACGTCATTCTTTTCTACCTCATTCCATGCTTTGGAATAGAAACAAAAAGCCTGACCAAAATAAACTAGCCCTAGAGCATTAAGAGCTGTTTCTACAGTATTGTGTAGAGAAGGTACAGTTATTTAACACCTTACCGGAGAGATTATATTGAGAGGTTCTAAATAGTAGTTACAGGATATTATGTAGTTCCTTACACAAAAGCATTTTGTTACACTTCAGAACCTTACTCTCAGAGCATACTTTGTATAGCTCTACTTTGGAACTCCCTTCCCCCAGAAGTCCACTAGTGCTTGAGTTTTAGCATATTCTGGAGGTGGTGGAAGACGTTTTTGTTTAGCAGAGCTTTTGACAGGGGATAGAGGCTGGGTGGAGGGGGGATATTTTGGGGTGTGGGTAGGGATTTTTAGGGGGGTTTCTTATATTTTATATTTTCACTATTTTGTGTTTCTGCTTTTGTAAACTACCCCAAGCCTTTGGGGAAGGATGGGATATCAATCAATCAATCAATCAATCAATCAACCGAAGTTTTATAGTTCTTATTTATGAAAATACATCAGGATTTAACATTCACAAAAATGTGGATTTAATAGCTTCTAAAATGCATTAACACAAAAGGTTTATAAACATGTAAAATGCTTTAACCCGACTAAAATCACATTGGTCCATGTCAACTAAGATTTCCCCCTAAATATAATAATCTAGTGCACCAGCTCCCTTCAGGCATAGCTGAGGCATATTAGAAGTGTTCTAAAATGACACATGTCTTTGTAGTCCTAATACGATCATTTTCTAATAGGGGCTATTCCACAAGTCATGGAGCATATTTTTAGTTGGTATTGTAAAGGTCCTCCTAACATTAAGCAGTCAAAGGTCAGAAAATTTGAGATGAGCCATAGTTTTAAGTCAGCTGTACTGTGCATAGTTGCTTTGCACACACATACTTGATTAAAAGCTAAGGATATTTCTCAGTAGAAAGGAGCAAAACCATCATTATCTGATTGTACATGGAATCCAGTGGCTGCTGATCAAACCTGAACTACATCTAGTTAAAACATACTTGGCATAAAGTTGTTACGATTAGAGGTTTTGCCATGTCAAGGGAATCTTTCATTCAAAGCAGCGACCCATATTGTACTGAACAAACACATGAGTTTTTAATTGAGAACAATAGCCTAACAAGCCACTTCCCAGGACTATTGAAAGAAAAATATGTGCCTGTGGCAATTCTGGCAATGAACAATGTTTATTTGAATGCACTTATTTCAAACCAGGGTCCAATATACCAAGCAAAAGGGAGAAAATATTAAAAGTCAATATAAAAAACAAGGTTTAAGTGACAAAGTATGAATTGGCTAACATATAGCGCTGACCTGTGGACATACTATGTGCAATGGTGTGTGTGTGTGTGTGTGTGCATGTGCACACACAGAGGGGCCAATTCTTCTTTCAGTTACACTGGTGTAAATATGGGTTACTGCCACTGAATTAAGTCCATTTGGTCCAGAATTATGTACTGTGTTGTACTGTCCTCTGTAATCCTATGTATTATTAATTTAATAGTTTTGCTTCATAATATATAGCCAGCTACAGTTAAACAACATTTATCAATTGTGTATTATATATAAATATTTATATAGCATTCATCACAAAAAGGTCAAATGGTACTTCATAATATAGTTCAATACAAATTATTGCTATAGAGAGAATTTTCAAGACTCTGCCAAACGCATATTAAATTTTAAAAGCCTGAACAGGATGGACTTTTAAAAATAGTTTGGGAGGTATGTTGCATAATTCATAATGTCAGAGTATAAACAAGAAGTACCTTTTAACCTCGAACATTTAAGGGTTATAACTAGCATAAAATTACCAAATACAGAGCTTAAGCAATTCTAGTTTGCATGTGCAGCAAGCTCCTACATGGAGGTGTTCAGAAGACCCAGCACAGATTGAGTTCCATCTGGTCAGCCTTAATAGTTACAAATAAGGGTGTTTCGTGTCTGCCATCACAAGGAGGACCTATGAGAATATGCTCACTGGTTCAGAACTCCCCAGTGTATAGGCCTGTATAACATCATTCTCTTCCTAGCAAAATAATATTTCTGGCTTAGCAGAGTCAAAAACTCAAGGGGAAAAATGTTCCTAAATTTAAATCACTGGACCAGTTCTGTTCCCTGGTTTCAAACAAACCACCTGATATCTAGCTAAGATATTCCAAAGTGTCCACCAATGTTGAGTGCCCAGTTTGTGCCTTCTAAAACATAGTTTTTCAGATGTGCTGATTACCAGCACCTCCATTTGAAGTTGGATACTAAAAACTCAGCACACTCTAAATGAAGAGAGCAACATTATTTTTTATAAATCCACTAACTTCTGTACCCTGAATTGTATACAGTATTATAGACAGGGCAGATCCACCTGTGCACAGGTAAGGTGGACACTTTGTCCAGGTAGTGGTGTTTCTGGACTCCTGCTCCCCAGTGATAAGCGTAGAGCAAGCATGCCCTCCTCCTTGCATTGCAGTACAAGCAGAACAGTGTGTTCCTGCTCCATACCCCAACAACCAGCTGAGCTGTAAGAAGCAGGAGTGCACAAAAGGAAATAAAAATACTTCCCCAATTTTAGAGTGTTTGTCAGGCCAAATCCATTAATATTTGTGAGGGGCTTAGAGAAGAATGCTTTACAAAACCAGATAAATAAAATAGTAGAGGTACACTGGACCAACGGAACTTTTAAATTCTTTGTAAAGGCAATATGCCCAAAGTGATGTGAGCTCACGCATTTTATTATTTGTTTATTTAAATTGATACCCAGCTCTACCCCAAAGCTCAGGGTGGATAACAATATTAAAAACACAAAATACATTAAAGTCCCTTAAACCCCCTCAACTTCACCCTTAAAACCCACACAACCCAACCTCTATCCCCATCTGCCAAATGGTTTGCCAGATATAAAGTTCTTGCACTGCCTCCGGGATATGCTCAGACTCTGATGGACATGATGGGAAGGGAATTCCACAATACTGGGGCAGGAACCAAGAATGCCTCTCTGTGTGCCCTTCTCATATAAAAAAGATTGGCAGGTGATACCTGCAAGAGAGTGCTCTTGGCTGACCACAAGGGTCATGGTGGAGCATGGTAGGAAAGACAGTGTCACGGGTTGGAGGTCTGCACCCCCACTTTACCGGGTTTGAGTGACTCAGTTTCCCTCGTGTACAGCCCACTTGAATCAGTTTTTCTCTCTGGCCAATTCAAGCCTGCTGCAGGGACAACCCCTTTGTCACCCAAGGGCTCGATCCTTCCTGTTTACAGACCCTTTCTCTCTGGGTTCGTAAGAGCTTGAGAACTCTTGTTGCTCACTTGTGTTCCAATGTTAGACACAGACACTTCTTCATAAAGATAAGATGTAAGTTTATTGATTACATATGCAAGATCGTTGATACAGAGTGGTTACTAGAAATCAAAGGTAAATATAACACATTCCTAACCTATACTGGTTGAGTTCCTAAATAAGAATCTTACCCTACAAAGATCCATAAGTTCTTCTCAGTCCTTGATGTAAGCGACTGGGTCTTCAGTCTTAGAGTTGCTAGAAAGCAAAGTTCTCTTTCTCAGTTCATGGTTTCCAGCCTTGCTGGCTGGCAGGTTTTAGCATGTGGATGAGAGTGCTCAAGATGGCTCTGACCAAGCGAGAGAGAAGATGGCTTAATGGCCCTCACTTAAGTACCTTTCATGGTCTCTTTGTTTCTTGTTCCCGCCTTGGAGAAACCTGAAGTCTGTCACGTAGGCAATGGCTGCCTACATTAGCATTTTTAATGTCTCTGGCCATCCGTCTGGGGCAAATCCACAAACTGTCTTTCCATTTCCTGGAGCTTGGTCAAGTGTCACAGTCTTGATTTGAGTTTTACAGTTCTTAATTGTAACATTACATACATGTGGAACCTTTTGCTTTACATATTTACTAGACTTGTAGTCTACATGTAGGCCAGT
>QEPC01011258.1:1132739-1150677 GCA_003113815.1 Sphenodon punctatus | reverse complement strand
TAGAGAAGGGGAAGAGGAGGGGGGACAGTGGGAAATGTTGAAAGAGGCAAGGAAGTGGTCTGATATAGGATGAGGATCGAAGGAGAGATCAGCGACAGAGCAGTTTCTAGAGAGGACAAGATCAAGAGAATGGCCATTAGTATGGGTGGGGGAGTTGGTCCAAAGGTGGAGGTTGAAGGAGGAGGCTAGGGAGAGGAAGCGAGAGACTGAGGGCTGAGATGGGTCATCAACATGAATGTTGAAGTCACCAAGGATGAGAGTGGGGATATCAACAGAGAGGAAGAAAGTGAGCCAGGACTCAAAGTCAGAAAGACATGGGTACCACTCCCTGCAGCTGCAGGCAGTCATGGACCACCGGGGGTGGTTCATAGATATTTACATGGGCCACTCTGGGCGCAGTCACGATGCCCGGATCATGATCATCTCTCCCTTCTATGCCCGGATGTACCGCAGGGACTTCGTGGACATGGGGATGACCTGGATTGAGGGGGTGCTGATGCCCCCCTGCATCCTGGGGGACCTGACCTATCCACTCACCCGGTGGCTGATGAAGTCGTACCTGGTCGCCAGGAATCCTGTGGAGGCGCTCTATAATACCCACCTGTGCGCAAGCAGGACCATGGTCGAGAGGGCCTTTGCGACCCTCAAGCAATGCTGGAGGAGCCTTGTGGGCCGGCTGGACTACACGATGGAGACCTCATCCCTGGTGATCGGAGTCTGCTGTGTGCTGCACAATGTGTTCGAGACCGATGGGGCTGCCCTCAACTACCCCGTGCCCCGGCGCCCTCCTGGCCCCATGTCTCTCTATGTGAATGTGGAGAACCCACGGGAGTACTGGTATGCAAAGTGCATCCGTGCTGCCCTGACTAGGCAGATCAGCTGGGAGGCCAAGGCATGAGGCCATGCACCCCCATCACCACCTCCCCTGGGCCTTCCCCTGGGACACCTACCCGCCCCCAGACCTGGTCCCATGAACAGAACGGTGGATGCAGCAGTGGTGCCTGTGCTTTTATTGTGCACACCTCCTACAGGTCCGCTCGTCCCACCACCACCACCACCACCACCACCCACCTCCCGGTGCCACTATCACCCCCCTCAGGCTGCTCTCCCCCTTCCCCCATCCCCCACGTCTCCAGCCCCCCCCCCCTCAGCCACCCAGTGACCGCTGTGGAGCTCTGGGAGTTCCCCTCCCTCTCCATGTCCCCACTGTGTCCTGGGATGCCTCGGTGTCCTGAGGGGCAGGCGGTGGTGGGAGGGAGGGTGGACCCAGGGCCGGAGAGCCCCCCCCAGGCATTTGCTCCCTTGGGAGGTCTACTGGGACTGGGAGGCAGATGCACGGGCCCGGCGGGCGTGCCGGCAGCTGGGGCATTGGCGGAGGAGGTGGGGGCACCGAGGGGCCTGGCATCAGGGCCGGCAGGTTGCCCAGAGAGGTGGTGGCCGTCACGTAGGCACTCATGGTCCCCGCGTGCAGCAGCAGTGAGGTGCTGATGTCATGGGACTGGTCCATCTTGACCGAATGCTCCCTCACCATCCTGTCGATGGCCAGTTCCAGCCGCCCGAATGCCTCCACCTGCCTGCTGTGCTCCTGGCGCTCCCGCCTCCGTTCCAGTCGCACCTCCACCTGCAGCCTCCAGTCCCTAGCCTCCGCTTGATGCATGGCCCATTCCGTGGCCGCTTCCATCCGATTGATGGCCGCGATCATCTGCTCACCCTGCTCGGTGGTGGAGCAGACTATACTCCTACCTCCAGCGCTGTACCTGTGCCCGGTGCTCCTTCATCTGTTGTGCCGGGGGCATGGAGCCAGCTTGCTGTGACCTGTTGGGTTGTCCTGTCCGGGTACACATAAGGGGTTGGTTAGGCGCACCAGCTCCCCGTCCCCTATCCCATGGAATGGCTTCGTGGTCGTCCGGGCCCCCTTCATGTGACCTGGGGTGTCCAGGGTTTCTGGGGGAAGACCCGTGCCTGGTGTGCCCCCCTCTCCTCCCTCAGCCCATCCCCCCAGTCCATCTCCCCTCCCACCCACTTGCTTACCCTCTATGTCGGTCTCGGAGCCCTCCGAGGTTGGCCCCTCTGTGTTACTGGGGTCCCCCTGTGTCCACTGGCTGAGGGTGACCAGTGTGCCGGCCTCTGCTTCTCCTGGTCCAGACATGGGCTGGGGGCTCTCAGGGCTGGTGCGTGAGGGGGGCCTGGCAGTCCCCGAGTTACCAGGGTGTTCCTCTTGGGGGGTGGGGCCCATGGAGCTGGTGCCTTCTAGGGGGAGGCGAGGGGGTACTTCAGCCCATTCCCTGCCCTGGACCACTGCACTCCCCACGAGGCACGGGGCAACTACTGAGTCCTTCATGTGAAGGATGCGGTCCAGGGCGTCATAGTAGGGGGTGGTCCGGGCTCCATGGCCAGACCGCCAGTTGTTGTCCTTTATGGCCTTGTACCCTCTCTTGAGCTCCTTGACCTTTGATTGGCATTGGGCCACGGTCCTGTGGTGCCCCGCCACCTCCATGTCCCTCACGATCTCCAGGTAGACGTGCTCATTCCTCTGGTTGACCGCTAGCTCCAGCTGGTGCTCCAGGGTCCCCCAGATCCTAATGAAGTCCTGGGTTTCTCAGTGCCCCCATTGCCCCCATTGGTGGTATGGCCATCTCCCGTGTGGTCCCTCCTGGTCCTCCTTCTCCTCCTGGTCACTGCCCATCACCTCCGGGGGCTCGGGCTCCCGGGCATGTTTGTGCGTCTGTGGGTCAGAAGGGGGGGGCGTTGGTTGCCGGGTTGCCTCTCCCCAGTGGCCCATCCCCCTTTCCCCCCACCTGCCAGCCCACCCACCTCCCTTGGTGCCCCTGTGCCACTGAACCTCCCTCGCTATCCCCCCGTTTCTGGGGTGCCTCCTCCCCTGAGCCAGTTGTCATCTCCGGGGCAGCCTGTCCTGGCTGCTGCTGCTGCTGCTCTCCCCCGACTGCCTCCATGTGCAGCACAATCACCTCCTCCGCCTGCGCCTCCTCCACCACCTCCTCCCTTGCTCGCTCACCCTCCGGTCTCCTCTCCATTTCACCTCTCTCCATCCCACCACATCCCCCTGCTGCTGTGTGCCCTTTAAATCTCCCTCCCCGGACTGTGTTGTTGCTCGTTGCCTGGCAGTGATGCTGCATGCTTTGTCCCTAGCTGGGAATAGTTTTTCTTGATTCTGGCCGGTGGTTGCCGTTCAGACGTTAGGTTTTGTTGTTTCCTGGTGGGAATTGCTTTGACCACGCTTTCGGGGATGGTCCGGGCCGGAGCTCCAGAAGGGTGGGTTATTTTGTCCCCTGCTGAGGATTGTCTGTGGTGAACATTTGGCGCCCACCGAACAGACGTTCAGGGCCCTTTGGCCCCGCTGCGGGGTTGAGTGTGGTTCACTGTGGTTGACTGTGATCTCATAACATCTGAAAACACCCTTTTCAGATTCCCTGCCGGAATCTGAAAACACCCTTTGGGTGATTTCAGACGTGACGGGGCACCTATTGGCCCCGTCATGGAACACCTTTTGCTTCCCTGCCGGAATAAAAATGTCACATCCAACAGACATGCCGGCTGATTCCGGTGGGGAATATGAGGGGGGCGGGGCTGCATCCGCACAGCCCCGCCCCCCCATGCTCCCCCAGCCGCCCGCCCTCCAGGAGACGGGCAGGCGCAGTGACCAATCCAGCCACTGTGCCCGATTCCGACCCGGGATCTGGGACATGGCCCGGAATCGGTGGGGATAACAGACGTTACCATCCTCTGATTCTGGGCCATGGTCCAAATAACCACGCTTTCGGAGATGGTGCCCTGACCATCCTCGAAATCATGGTTATTTTGCTCACCGCCGGTGGTTCACCATGGTGAACATCTGGCAGCAAGCAACCAGACATTATGGAACCATCCACCACCACAGAGGATTCACCGTAGTTGAATGTGGTAACATAATGTCTGTAAATACCCTTAGTTACAGGGAAGAGATTCTGAGGGAGGGAGGGAGGGAGGAGGTGCAATTTCAGTCATTACGAGTCAGGGAAAGCCTGATGGAAGAGGTAGGTTTTCAGGAAGGATTTGTAAGTTGGGAGGAGGGAGTAGAATTAATGTTATTCAGGAAGGGAGTTTCAGGACTGGGGGGCAGCAAGAGAGAAGGGATGAAGATGTTTAGAGGAACAGAGGAGTTGCAAGCAGGTGAGGCAGAGGAGGAGCGAAGCTCCCAAGCAGGAATGTGGTCGGATACAAGCGCGGAGCGATATGTGGGAGCAAGGCCATGAAGAGCCTTGAAGGTGAAGACCAGAAGCTTGTGATGAATGCGTTCTCATAGAGGGAGCCAGTGTAGGGCAGAGAGGAGGGGCTGAGTGTGGTCAAAGCAACGAGCAAGGTGGATGACTTTGGTAGCAGAGCATTGAACAGAGATGAGGGGGAGAGATCAGACAAGGGGATACCAGTAAGGTGGAAGTTACAGTAGTCAAGGCAGAAGATGACTAGAGTGCGGACTAGGATTTATGCAGTGGCAACAGTAAGGTAGGGTTGGATTTTAGCATTATTATACAGAGCAAAGCGGCAGGATTTGGCAACAGCCTGGATCTGAGGCATAAAGGAGAGGGAGGAGTTAAAAATGAATCCCAGGCTAAGTGTCTGAGGGACAGGCTGGATGGTGACACCCTCAATGGAAACTGAGAGGGAAGTGAGGAACTTATTTTGGGGGGGAGGGGATGAGGAGTTCAGTCTTGGCCATATTAAGCTTGAGTTGGCGGCGAGACATCCAAGCAGAGATGTCAGAGAGACAGTCAGGGATACGAGACTGGATGGAGGAGGAGAGCACAGGAGTAAAGAGATAGAGTTGTGTGTCATTAGCATATGGGTGATACTGGAAGCCATGATATTCGATGAGTATAGAGGGAGAAGAGAAGAGGGCCCAGGACAGAACATTGGGGAACTCCCACGGAGAGGGAGAGCAACGTAGCGGTACCAGCAAGAGAAACATTAAAGGAGAAATTCAAGAGTTGCAAAGAGAACCAATCAAGAACAGAACTCAGGAAACCAAAGGAGCACAATGAGTCCAGGAGGAGGCCATGGTCGACAGTGTTAAAGGAGGCAGAGAGATCGAGGACAACAAGAACAGAATAGAGGCCCTTAGACTTATCCAAGAGAAGGTTGTCAGTGATTTTGGCAAGGACAGTCTCAGTTGTTTGGAGAGTGCAGAAGCCTGATTGAAGGGGGTCAAGGGAGGAATTTGAAGAGGAAAGCCAAACAGCACACATAGACTGCCCACTTCAGGAGCTTGGAAGCAAAGGGTAACATCAAAATAGGATGATAGCTGAAAGGGTCAGAGGAGTCAAGAGTTGTCTTCTTAAGGATAGGGGAGACAGTGATGTGTTTGAAAGCCAGTGGAAATGACCCAGTAGAGAGGGAGAGATTGATGATGTGCAGCAGAGAAGGCGCAGTGGTGGGGGGAAATCACTGTTAGGAGGCTAGAGGGGATGGGATCAAGGAGGCAGGTGGAGGGATTGTAAGAAGAGATGAGGGAGGTGACCTCATCAACGGATGCTAGGAAGAAGAAGAACAGAAGAGAGACAGGAGGGGGATAGCATGGCAGGAAATGGGAAAAGGAGAGGGTTGGGAAGCAATAATAGCAAGGCGGAGTTTATCAATCTTGTTGTTGAAAAAGGAGAGAAGATCCTGTGAAGAGAGAGAGGAAGATGTGGGAGGACAGGGAGGTTTCAGAAGGGAAGCAAATTTTGAGAAGAGACGGCAGGGGTTGTGGGAGTGAGTTTCAATTAATGTGGAATAACAGTGGTCTTTGGCCAGTGAAAGAGCATCACTAAATACAGATAGAGCAAACTTATACTGGAAGAAGTCAGTAAGCTCACAAGACTTCTGCCAGAGGTGCTCTGCAGCTTGAGAATAGGCTTGGAGGTGGCGGATAGTAGGGGTGAGCCAAGGAGGTTTATATGGTAGATAGGATGGCATGAGTGGGGAGCAAGGGAGTCAAGGGTGGAAAAAAAGGATGAGTTTATTTTATTTTATATTTATTTATACATACATTTATAGCCCACCCCCTCCTGCACAATTGCAGCTTGGAGCAGTGTACAACACAATTATAAATAACAATAATAAAAACATCTAAAATATCACAAAGCATAAAAATATAAAATGGACATGGCGATTTACAGCAACAAAATAATGAACTCCCCCCACCTACCCGCCACTCCCTGAAGACCTGGCGGAACAGCCAAGTCTTACAGCATCTATGGAAAGAGGGGAGGTCCGGGGACAACCAGGCCTCCAACGGGAGGGAATTCCACAGTCGAGGTGTGGCTGCTGAGAATGCCCTTTCTGCCGTTGCCACCCGGTGTACCCGGGGGACTTCGAGCTGGGTGCCCTCGGCTGACCGCAAGGGTCGCGAAACAACTCGAGGTCTGAAGCAGTCTTGCAGATAAACAGGACTCAAGCCGTTTAGGGCTTTGTATGTCATAACCAATTCCTTGAATTGGGCCCAGAAGAAAATAGGCAGCCAGTGCCGAGTATGGAGCACAGGTGTAATGTGCTCACGGCGGCCTGTCCCCGTCAGGAGGCAGGCTTCTGCATTCTGCACTAGCTGCAACCTCCAGACCATCGTCAAGGGCAGCCCCACGTAGAGAGCATTGCAGTAGTCCAGTCGAGAGGTAATGATAGCATAGATGATGGTGGCCAGATCCGAGTCTGAGACATACGGCCGCAGCTGTCGTACCAGATGTAATTGGCAAAATGCTCCCTTCACCACAGCCTCCACCTAACAATTCAGGTGAAGCTGTGGGTCGAGGAGCACCCCCAGACTCTGAACTTGGGCGGCCAAAGGGGGGAAGACCCCGTCAAAGATGGGAGCCACCCCCCCTCAGCTCTCTCTGCCAACATCACCTCCATCTTGTCAGGATTCAGCTTCAGATGGCTCACCCTCATCCAGTCCCCCACAGCTGCCAAGCACTGGGTAAGCACTGAGACTGCTGGACCTTGGTCATTTGAAAATGAGAGGTAAAGTTGTTTATCATTGATGTACTGATGACATCGAATGCTGAACTCTCTCATGACCTCAGCCAAAGATTGCATATACACGTTGAACAGGAGAGGGGACAGAATAGAACCCTGTGGAACTCCACACGTGAGATTCCAGGGAGATGATGTACATTCCCCGAGAACCACCCACTGAGTTCTCCCTGCCAGGAATGAGCTGAACCATTCGAGAACAATTCCGCTCACCCCAGCCCGGTTCCGCAGCCTTGTCACCAGCAACTCGTGATCAATGATCCAGAAAGATCAAAATTGTGGATCTGCCCTGATCAGATTCATGATGCAGGTCATCAACCAAGGCCACAAGTGCAGTCTCCATGCCAAACCCGGGGCGAAAGCCCGACTACGAGGGATTAAGAAAATCGACCCAGTCCAGGTGCTCCTGTAACTGCTGGGCCACCACCCGTTCAATAACCTTCCCTAAAAAGGCAAGGTTAGACACCAGCACCTTGTTGAAGGTAAAGATAGCAGAGGAGGCGACAGGTAGGAGACGGTGGAAGCAAAGTCTTCCCAGATGTTGGCTGTAGCCAGGAGTGTCTTTCACCAATTACATCTGGTGAAGAGGCACTACACATATGTCTTGCACTCCGACCTCACCACTATTATTCATGCGTTTGTCACCTCGAGGCTAGATTATTGCAATGCACTCTACGTGGGGCTGCTCATGAACGGATCGAAAGCTGCAGCTAGTGCAGAATGCAGCGGCCCACCTCCTTACTGAGACAGGCTGCAGGCCACATAACACCTGTGCTCCGAGCACTGCACTGGCTGCCTATTGTTTTCCGGGCCCAATTCAAGTTGGTGGTGTTGATTGACCTTTAATGCCTTCTCATGGCATAGTCCCTGCTTATCTGAGTCGTCGCCATACCCCCCTGGGCCGCCCCTGCGGTCATCCAGGGGTGCCCTCTTGGAATTTCTGTATTACCGGTGAGTTCAGATAGACAGGAGAGTGAATCTTCTCACCTTCTGACAAAACTGTTAAGACCTGACGCTTCTGGCAGGCATTTGGCATGGGAGGGTGGGATGGGTAAGATGGGTTAGGGGGAGGGATCTTCTATGCACAAGTCAAAGTTTTTAGTGTTTTATTTATTTATTTATTTATATGTTTTGTATTTATATTTATATTGTAAGTGTTGTTTTATTTTTTATAATTGTAAGCTGCCCCAAGTCACTTTTGTGAGAGGGCAGAGTAAAAATGGAAAAAATAAAATAAATAAATAAATTCAAGAGGGCTGAAAGATTGAAGGTTTTGGAAAGAGCAAGAGGTTGTAGAGCACATTCATTTTTTAGATAATCTAATCAGCAATTCCTCCATTTATAAAATTGTACCAGTTCGGCCTTAGAGAAGAGACAAGCCTGTACCACTAGTTCAAAATCCTTCTTGAGGTTTCCTTCAGCCGGTGATCAAAATAGTTACCGTGGGATGTACATGTACAGGAAAGCAACATGGACTGATCTGAGATCTCTTTAACAGAGTTGTTTTCTGATAAATAATTTTTTTTCCTTGTCAAAAACTCACCTTTAGTGTTTCCAATAGGGGTGTGCACTTCGTTTTTGTTATATTGATAATGATAATGAATTTCTTCATTTTCGTTATCATTATTGCAATAACAATAACGAAGATAAATAATAACAGAATCAACAATGATAACGAAAGTCATTATTGATTTTGTTATTGCCTAGCAGGTGTTTTTTTTAAGGAAATGTGGAGAGGAGAGGAGGGAGCAGACATCTCAGAGCCAGAAACAGTGTTGAACTCTTTAACTGGGCCTGTGATGGGAGGGGAAGGACCTGATGGTTGTAATCACTGGTCAATGAGCAGCGCAAGCAGGTCCCAGGCAGTTGCATGGCACGCTGTTATTGTTCAATGCCTCCTGCCTTCCAGGATCAATCATGGGGGCTCTGGGGAGGGCACTGCAACCCTTTATGTTGCAGGGCCAGGCTGTTTGATTCTTGTTCTATGTTAGCTCTTGATGTGTCAGGTTGCATTTACAGAACTCTGGTGCCACTTGCACTAAAAAACTTCCCCAGCCATCAGTGTTATACCTTACCTTTTCTTATACCCTTTATTTTATCTTTTCCCTTCCCCCGTCTGTCTTCCCCGTACATATAGATAGATATAGATAGATATAGGTTTAGGTATATAGATTAGGTAGATAGATAGATTAGATTACAGATATAGATTATATAGACAGAGATTAGATAGATATACCCTATTGTTTTTTTTCCCTTTCCCCTTCTTCTGTCTCACCCTGTCCATATTTAGATAGATAGATAGATAGAGAGAGAGAGAGATAGAGAGATAGAGAGATACTAGGCTTTTTATTATATATATTAGCATTATAGGATAGGAATAGGATTGATAGAACACATAGCAGAAGTTTATTGATATAGTTACTTAGGAATATATTGTATATAGTATAGGTTATTCGGTGTAGGTTTAGGTTAGACATACATATTAGTAATTTTTCATATTCTCATTGTGCGCTTATTATTATTACTACATTATGAGAATGGGAAAAAGGAGTTCAACTTCTGAGAAGTCTGGGCAGGTGTCTGCTGGCACTTCTGCCACTGGTGGCAGCCCACAACGGAAAAGATAACAAAACCAAAATCTTCGTCATTGCTCGAAATCGATACCAATACTGATGACACTGATAACAAAAAATGAAATTTCATTAATAACAATAATGAAAATGATAGTTTTTAATAATGAAAAACCAAAATCAAAACCAACATGGGTCCTTGGTACACACCCTTAATTTCTATTATATATCAGCTTTGTGGTGGTTTATCATAATGGGGGGTTATTAATTGCTTGCTTCTTGTGTGAGATTATGTAATCTTCTGTGCTGTTAATTCAATAGTGATGTTGCCTGCATAAAAACGTTTTGCTAACAGCTGAGATATTGAGCAGTGTATGTGTTGTTTGCATGTAAGGGATTTAAGTTAAAAGGAAAGTGATGTATATTATAGCTAAGTTATAACAGGTGCTCTGCTTCTACATGGACTACACCCACAGCTGTGCTCTGCCTCACCACCAGGTGGCCTGTCTGTTTAAAGGCAGGCCACCTGTTTGTGAAGCAGAGGAAAGGTGAAGCAGGTGCTGCCTGCTCCAGGCCAGCTCTGCTTGTGGTGCTCTGGAACAAGCAGAGTGAGCCACCCAAATTTGGAACACTAGCTGGGGGTGAAGCAGCAGCCTGTCTACTCTGCAAAGGGGCTGCTGCAGCTCCATTTCAGGCTGGGTATTGCCCCGGCAACACCATAAACTGCAGGCAGCATCCTAGATTGGCAGCCGATCCACCCATAGCTCTATAGTGTGGGAGAGAGGGATGCCACACAGGTGGGCTGCAGGCTGTGGCAGCTGCTGGGTCTGTTTAAACCTGGCACTATCAGGACTGTACATGGGGAATGCGGGGCCACCCATCCTTCTAAAGACACCCAATGGCCATTTTTACATGGATGGCGCAACAGCGTCGATGGGTGGAGATGGGTGTGGATGGGTGGGTGAGCACACCAAGCGAACACCTGGTGGCGCCGAGCAGGGAGACATTTACACGGACAGTGCCTTGGGGGGTTGTGGGAAGGAAAGGGGAGGGGCCCGCAAACACCCAGCTCCCAAACACCCATCCCGGGGAACACCCGGCAAACACCTGTGCAAGTACACGGATGGACAGGACCGGGAACGGTGGGGAAGCCCCGCCCGGCACAGCAACATGATGGCACAACATGGCCGACTGAGGGCAAACAAAGCCGTGCAAAGTGGCCCCAGCCGCCAGGACCGACGCAGGCGGGGTGGGAGGGACAGGGGATGGGATGACAGCTGCTACAAAGGAGCCGGCTCCACACAGCCCCGGCACAGAGCCCAGACCGTCCGGCGTCAAGCCGCCCCTCCCCAACACACACCCACAGCAGAGCCACACACAGTGGGCAGCAGAAGCACACAGGGAAGAGCCCACGGCCCACAGGGGGCCAAAGAAAGAGGGGGAGGGACCCACACAACACAGGCAACACACACCCCCCCCACACACAGGCGCCCGCACAAGGGGAGAGGTCACAGCAAAGCACAACACCAACACGCCAGGAAAGGAACACAAAAGCCTTTATTAAAAGATGGGGAAACAGCAACAGGGGGCAACAACAGGGCAGGGAGGGGAACGGGGTAACAGAAGGAGCCTGGGACAGCACCAGCAGAGGCAGGCCCAGGGTAGAACCCCAGTCAATAAGGCCAGTGACCCCGCGCCTGATGCCAGCGCTCGCGTTCGCGTTCCAGCTGGTACAGCCGCTCCAGGATGAGCAGGAGGAGCTCCACCAACTCCCCCTGCTCCTGGGTCCGCTCCTGGGTCCGCTCCGCGATCATGGCTTGCACTGAAGGGGACAGAGGGAGAGGGGACAGCCATCAGAGCAGGCCGTGGGCACCAAGGAACGGAACCACCCACAGAGGGACACAGGTACAGGGCCCAGCAATGCGGCAGCACACTCACAGATGCCATCAAACAGCCGGCCCACTGCCCGCATGTCCCAGGCCGCCTGCTCTAGATGCTGGACCATAGCCCCCAGGTGCAGGATCACCAGCAGCATGACAACAGTAGCTGCAGGAGAGAAAGGACAGGGCAATGGGGTACGCCCGCACCAACAGGCCCCGGGAGGGCCGGGGGTAGCGACACCACCAGGGGACCACCTCCCACGCACAGAGTGCTACCACCCAAAGGACAACTCAGAGCCCTACACCAAGGGGGAATGGAGGGGCCGTAGCCCAGGGACAGCACAACTCCAATTCATGCTCAGCCGCCCAGCGCCCATGGTGCCGCTGTCCATCCATTGCCACCACTAATGACGGGCCGCACCAATAGGGGACGACAGCAGAGGGGAGCGGAGGGGAGGGGCACAGCCACACCAATGCACAGGCGAGGCCAGGGGGTGCCTGGATGACCGACCACCTCTTATACCACCCCAAGAGCAACCCCAAGCAGCAGCACCCAGCAGGGAGGCAGCCAGGGGAATACACACCTCACAACCGGTGCCCACCCCACAGGACCAGAGTCCACCTGTATACACCAAGCACATCCCCTGCACACAAACACACAGATGGAGGAAGGATGGCCGCCAAGGGGGAGGGGCACCCAGCCGCCACAGCAGCAACAGATTCAAGGCAGGACAGGACATCACAGTACAGCATTCCTTTATTGGTGCCAGGGACAGTGGGCCCCCAGTCACAGAGAGGCAGAGCAGGGGGGCACTGGGGCACCCACGGCTGGGCACGAGAGGCACAACAGGAGGGCACAGGAGTGCCCGCGCAGGTCAGGGGAGGGCACATGGGCAGCGCCAGCGGGATGGGAACGCGGTCACACAGAGGGGGAAATGGGGTCCATGGTCTCCAGGCGGCAGCCAGCAGTGAAGCAGAGGGCAGTGCACAGTCCTCTCAGAGGCCTGGGGGGGGGTGGCTATGCACCGTCCCGGGCACCAGGGTGGCAGCAAGCGGGTGGCGACAAGGGGCTGCTCAGGCATGGTCTGGTGAGTGCTCCCGGGCTAGACCCTCCCAGGCAAACAGGCCCCTTTGGAAGCCATAGGTGTGCATGTGAGCAGCCCCCAGACAGCAAGGCGAGGCCATACCCGGGTAGCTCCATCAGCAAGCGAGCTGCCGTGACCTCCGCAGTGGTCCATGGCACCACAATGATGGGTGGGTGCCCCCAAGGAGGTGGGCACAGGGGGGCAAAGGGAAGCTCGAGGGAACGGGCCCGGCACGCTGGGGCCCCAACCCGGTGACCCATCATCCACATGTACTGCAACAGGAGCTGGAAGCCATCCCTTGCAGACTGGGGGTCGCCCACCAACAGCTGCATGTCAGGGCTCAGCCAGAGGGCCCCCAACAGCATGTCTGCACAGGGAGACCACCCCTCCCCAACAGCCCCGGATGAGGGCCCTGTAGAAGGGCCGGCCATGGCAGGATTGGGGCTTGCTCCGGGGAAGCAACAGGCAGGAGATAGAGGGATACCTCAAATGGGACAAGCACACACCGAGCAGATCCCCTCACCCACAGACGGCCTTGCATGCTAGAGATACGCAGCCCCACTGTGGACAGGGCACCGCAACCCACACACAAGACAGCATGGATGCTGCACAGCTGCCGAGATAAGAAAGGGGGCCATGGCCAGGTAATGTGCCAGGGCTCGGAGCCGAGCCAGGCACTCCATCCACAGCGGACACTGCTGCAGCTTGCAAAAGTGAACCCAGGCTGGGGGGACGCTGATATGACTGCGGGAGCAGGGGTACCCAGGGGTGCACGTGGTCCCATCCCTCCCAGCAGGCAAGCGGCCTCCCCACTCGTGGGGATGCTCAGCTGGTCCTGGCACCCGCTTGCCGCCCCGGCACAACCCCAGTGTATCACCAACCGGTGCGCAGCCCCCACCGGCCTACACAGTACATAAGGGACACACTGTGGCCAGTCGGCTGTGGGGCGGAGGCACAACAGCACGGAACCATGCAGCACACAGAGAATGGTGATCCTGGGCTGGGTGCTCACGGAGGAGCTCCCGCGACACCAGGGGAGAGTGGGCCTTGGCCACAGGCCGGACAGTGGAGCAGACAGCGCTCACAGCGCATGCCAGCGGAGTGTGACAGGGAGCGGGAAGCAGCGGTACCATGCTGCCGGGGGATGGGGACCCACTGCCCAGGGCCATGCTGCTGTACCTCCTGGGTGTGGGCCTCCTGCTGCTGGATATGCTGCTCTGGCGGATTACCCTGCTCCGCAGGCAGAGCCAGCGGTCCGCCCTCCTGGGGGCAAGGCGGCGGAGGGCAGTGAACCTCAGGAGGGCAGCGCTTGTGCAATGGGCGAGGCGGGCGGCTGTCCGATGTTGCGCCCTGCTGGGCTCCGCGGCATCCCTGCACCGGTTCCCTGAGCCGGGCCGGTGCCGCCGTACCGATGTTTTATATTCCTGCAATATTTATCTGAAATCTTTTTGAGAAAATAATAACTGTGCTGTCAGTAATTGCAGCTACTAATTGTCAAAAGTAGTTTCTCTGAAATACAGATGCCACCCAGTTTGTATGAACGACCAGACAAAGTCTTCATACTCTAGATGTGTCAACAGATTCATCAACAGATGCATAGATCCTTTGCACACAGACACTCTAACATTGATAAAAATAGGTTTTACATTTTATTATACATGTTGCAGGGCACCCACAGAGCACACCTGCAGCCCTGCAACATGTATAATAAAATGTAACACCCATTTTATCACTGTTAGCATGTCTGTGTGAAAAGGGCCATAGTCTTATTTTGAACCACTGAAGGTTATTTGGTGATATATCAAACTTCAAGCATAAAATATTTTTGTAAGTTATAGTATCAAATTAGAGAATTGTACTTGTTTACAAATATTAGAGTATATGTTTTGCAGCACATTTATCTTTATGACTTCATACTATGTTAAGGAAAAACCTGTTCCATAGACTAGAAAACCCAGTGTCTTAACAAAACCCCACATTTTAAAGTTTGGTTTTGCCTGAGGAAGTGAATTGTTTATACCGATGCTGAGTAACAGTAATTTCTTAACTGGAAATTTTTGTTTATGTTTTTGTATTGAGTAAGAAGGGCATTATTGTGGCAACACCAGCTTTCTTTGAGGCCTAAGTAATCATTACCATTACGCACTAGAAAATAAGAATCTGATTAAACTTGTTACCATCTCTTTGTTCAACCCACTTCTCTTTTGGACACCAAGCATAAAGTAGAGAAGAGCAAAGCAACAGAGGTCAAAACCTGAATTGGTCAGACTTGACCTCATGGAATTTCATTTTTGACTTGCAGAAGTCTAATTTGATGCTTTAACAATGTTAGCATGAATGGTATCCAGGACTTCAAAGAGACTCTGGGTATTTTCAGACGTTACGAGATCATGGTCAACCATGGACAATCCCCTGTGGTGGCGGATGGTCCCGTAACGTCTGGTTGCTCGCCGCCAGATGTTCACCATGGTGAACCACTGGCGGTGAGCAAAATAACCATCTGGACACCATCCCCGAAAGCATGGTTAATTGAACCACAGCCCGGAATTGGTGGGCGGTAATGTCTTATACCGCCGCTGATTCCGGGCCGTGACCCAGACCCCGAGATGGAATCGGGCGCAGTGGCCAGATTGGAGCCTATCTCCAGGAGGACGGACTGCTGGGGGGTGGGGGGGAGGGGCTGTGCGACCGCACGTTATGCCATGCAGCCCCGCCCACTCCCCAGATTCCCCGCCGGAATCAGCCAGCTCGTCTGTTGACGGACCGTTCTGATTCCGGCCAGGAATCATAAAGGTGATTCCATGATGGAGCCAATAGGCGCCTTGTCACATCTGAAATCACCCTATGTTGCTATATCTTGGCATTCTTATATTGATAGTTTGCTTTCCAAAGAAGGCAATCTTCTGTCTGGCTGCCAGAATTAAGTGATCTAAGGGTGGAAATTTGTGCTCTCATCACAGCTGAAAGCAGTTGTCAGATGTTGGCCCAGGCCAGAACCCGGGTTCGCGCACTCTGTGGGAGTGCTTAGCCCAGGCTGTTGCTCGGGACCATCCCCAAGGAACAGCCCGGCCTAAGTCTCACCATGACCCATGCAGACAATGCCAGACTGGGGTAAAGCAGGCCATCACGTTTGATGGCCTGCTCACACTTACCCTGGTCCTAGTCTGTGGTGCTTCCAGGCGCCCATCAGGAAGGGCGGCAGACCACTCCAAGCAGTGGGGGGGCAAGACTCTGCAGATGCATGCCCACATGTTGCCCCACCCTCTACCTGGCCTGTGCCACCACCACTCTTGTTTGGCACCCAGGCCAAATCCTGCCCGGAGTGAGGGCCTCACTTAAGGCGGGATTAAAGCATGACAGCACTCAATGCCGTCATGTCTAAAACCACCCTAAGTTTGTTTGTTTGTTTTTTAATTGAGATTTGTATCATGCCTCAGGGAATTAACAATATAAAACATAGAAACACAAAATATAAATATAAAAAAACGTTAAAGCCCAATAAAATATAAATACTTTAAAAACTAATTAAGAACAGATCCCCAAATGCTGTCCCTGGCCATCAGATTGCTGACCAAATAAATAAGTCTCACAGTGCTTCTGGAAAATATATAGTGATGCTTCAGGAAAAAGGAATTCCACAGCTATGGAGCAGCCACTGAGAACATCTCACTGCATGTCCTTGCCGTATAAACATGATGCAATGATGGAACTTACAAGAGTGCATCCCTGGCTGACCTCAGGGAATGCAATGGAACATAGGGGACAAGGCAGTCTTTCAGATATACAGGGCCCAAGTCGTTTAGGGCTTTATAGGTGAAAACCAGTACCTTGAATTGTGCTGGAACACTATAGGTAGTGAGACTCTAGAGCACTGATGTAATGTGCTTCTGACAACCCACCCTTGTCAAAAAATGGCCTGGCACATTTTGCATCAGCTGGCTGCATCCCTAGATCAGTCTTCAAGGACAGCTCCATTAGGACAGTCAAAGGTAGCAGGGGGAGAGGGGGTGTAGCACTGTACATTCAGAATTCATGTTCTTGTACTGAAGATCAGATTAAGTGGGGTGGAAGATCCACCAAGATTATTTATTATTTATTTATTTATTATAAGAATTTATATCCCACACCCTCCTGAACACTGGCAGCTTGGGGCGGCAAACAACACGAATGGTCAAAAAATATTAAATCCTTTTAAAATACTACAAACATTTAAAATATTAAAATATCCAAAAACAGATGGCTAAAAGGCCCAGAGGAACAACCAGGTCTTACAATATCTTCGGAAAGAGGGAAGATCTGGGGACAGACAGGCCTCCATCGGGAGGGAGTTTCACAGCTGAGGTGCGACCACCGAGAACGTCCTCTCTGCTGTTGCCACCTGGGCTACCCGGGGAACTTCGAGTCAGGCATCCCCAATCAACCGCAAGGGCCACAAATGACCCAGGACCTGAGGCAGTCCCACAGATAAGCAGGACCCAAGCCGTTTAGGGCTTTATAGGTCATCACCAACACCTTGAATTGGGCCTGGAAGACAATAGGCAGCCAGTGCAGAGTACGGAGCACAGGTGTAATGTGCTCGTGGCGGCCCGTCCCCGTTAGGAGACAGGCCACCACATTCTGCACCAGCTGCAGCCTCCGGACCGTCCTCAAGGGTAGCCCCATGTAGAGTGCGTTACAGTAGTCCCGTCGAGAGGTAATGAAGGCATGGATGATGGTGGCCAGATCCGAGTCTGAGACATACGGCAGCAGCCATTACACCAGATGTAATTGGTGAAATGCTCCCCTCACGACAGCCTCCACCTGACAGTCCAGGCAGAGCTGCGGGTCAATGAACACCCCCAGACTACGAACCTGAGCGGCCAAAGGGGGGAAGACCCTGCCAGTGATGGGAGCCACCACCCCCTCAGTCCTACCCACCAACATCACCTCCGTCTCTTTGGGATTCAGCCTCAGATGGCTCACCTTCATCCAGTCCCCCACACAGCTGTCAAGCAACAGCCAAGTACCGAGACTGCCGGGCCTGGGTCTCCAGAAAACAAGAGGTAGAGTTTTGTATCATTGGCATACTAATGACATTGCATGCTGAACCCTCTCATGACCTCACCCAAAGGTGCATATACACATTGAACAGGAGAGGGGACAGAATAGAACTCTGTGGGACTCCACATGTGAGGTTCCGGGGAAATGACGTACATTCCCCGAGAGCCACCCACTGAGTTCTCCTTGTCAGGTATGAGCGGAACCATTCAAGAACAATCCCACTCATCCCGGCCCGGTACCGCAGCCTTGTCACCAACATCTCGTGATCAACGGTATCAAACACCGCTGACAGAACCAATAAGATCAAAATAGATTATCTGCCCTGATCCAATTCACTGTGTTATTATTATTATTATTA
>QEPC01011258.1:1078454-1127596 GCA_003113815.1 Sphenodon punctatus | reverse complement strand
GGAATGAAGGCGGCGGCGGGCTGAGGCTGCGGGTAAGGGGGGCGGGTGTCTTGGTCTCCGGGGGGGTGGGGGGCCGCCGCGCCTGGCGGCGGCTGCGGCAGCTGACAGGAAGTAAAGGTGACAGTCACCCTGCATGAGAACAATCATGAAATGTGAGTTAGGAAAGCAAGAGTACAGCAAGCTCAGACAGTGGATTTTAAAAAAGCAGATTTCACTCTTCATTATGAGTGGAAGGAAAGATGGTGGATAGGGCAAGAGATTGAACAACAGCAACACAAACACATCAAATGACAAAAAAACAAGATGAAGATTGCATTATGTTGCTATATAAGGTGAGTTTTGAGCTGTTAGACTGGAGACCATTGCCATTATTGGACTAGTACTGCAAAATAAGGTACTAATTCTTAGATTAAAAAAACCTTCAGTTTAAGGGAGGAGTTAAGGCTCTTAAAAATGCATTTATTCTCTCAAAGGCATCGAAATTGTAAGTTAAGGCTCCTGCCTTAACTTGCATGTGACATAAGCACTGCAGTAAAGACATACAGTCTCACATATTGTGCTTGCTTACAGTTTAGGCTCCATGCACCCACACTTTGCCTTCGTCTTTCAGCCACAGTCCTCTTTCTTGCAGGTTGGGGGCAACACTGAAGCTAGGAATAGCAAGCTCCTCCCTGCCCCAGTATTATGTGCTTGTCCTCTGTCTTCACTGTGCCCACAACTTCTCCTTTATTTATAGCTCCTTTCTCAAGCAGCAGCTCAAGTACATCTGATCACTGCAGAGGTGATTAAGGATGAGAATATTTGGCCACTTATGTCATGCAATGAGGTACAAAACTGTATCGTGGGTGTGGGAGAACTGATGGTAATACTGCTGCGTTCAGTTTCTGCTGTATCTACACTAACTCGCCTTCATTCCATACTCCCCCTTGTTCAGTATTCACCAAAATCATCCCTGGGACTCAGTACAGCTGTTTATTTTGGAATGCCCTTTCTTGCCATATATTTTTAGTGTACTGCGTTGTCCTTTCTTGCCACATATTTGTAGTGTACCATTGTACACTCCTAGGGGCCCAGTGCTACGAGGCCAAGGAATCCTGGCCTGTGGAGAGGTGTTTGTGCTCATTTGAACTGCTCTCCCTGCCACCACAAGGAATGGTGGCTGCAGTGGCCCTCCCTGGGGTGGCCAAGGGATCTAGCTTGCCCCCATCTCATTTGTTTTCACCCTATGTTCTGTTTTTCTAAAAGTCTATAATATTTTAGAAAGTTTTTTTCCGGTCCTCAGAATGAAAGAGAAAGCCACTCTGTCATCACACCACTTGAGAATATGGCCCAATACATTCAAGACTCTTATTGGCACATTTAACAGCTAACAGGGTCAGAACAGCTGCTGCAGGTTGGATGAGAGTAAGACCAGGACAGTTTAGCACATTTTAATTAACTTTTTTTGTTGGACAGGAGAGTGACTGGGGGAATGTACAGAGAATGAACCTCTGTTTGCTGCCTTTCCCAGGTGATTATGGAGAAAATGCTGTGAAGCCTTTTAATGAACTGATTAAGTGGTTGCTATTCATAATGCATATTTTTGGACCGTTTAAGATCCTGCTTGTTTGTGGAGAGTTTGGAAAAGACTGCAATGAGAGGGCACCCTTGAGTCTACAATTCAAAGTGGAAATCCAGTAGATGATATGAATATAGCAGAAATCCAGATGGAAACCTACATTGTTGCACCTGCAATTTCTGTACAAATAGAACTTCTCATTTCTCCTCTGTTGTTGCCAAAGTCCAAACTGTAAGATTAGCAACAACCTCAAGAACTAAGTGAGGTATAAGCATTTTAGGAAAGATTTTGTTTTCCTCCAAAAAATGAAAAATAGGTTTACTTTTTAACCTGTTTGATAAGCTTATGAAAGGGGCAGTAGAAAATGACTGCATTGTTTGTCCAGTATCCTATGTGGTTTTGAACCATTGGCCTTAATACACTTCTAATATACCAAAGAACATTGAAAATGTATTGTATACTTAGATTCTGCATCAAAACCACTCTAGTGAGATGTTAAGTTTATTGTTCTCCTACCAGCAGTTGCTTTATGTAGAGAGAATTATAATTTGAGACCAAGCCAGCTTGTCCAAGGAGGATTTTACAGTGATAGCAGGCATTTATGACATTGCCAAGTGCTAATCTCTGCAGTAAATTAAGTGCATTTTATTTATTTATTTATTTATTTATTTATTTATTTATTTTATTTATTTATTTCTTATAAAAGTTTGTGTGCCACACCAAAATTTATTTTGGGGGGAGTTGAGGGTTATTGATATTTTTCAGATTCCAGTATTTTATTGTTGTCTTGTTTTATATTTGATGTTATGATTTCTATTGTAATATTTATACTGTTTTATAATTTTTATTGTTCGCCGCTTCAAGTTGCCAGTGGGCAGGAGGATGCGGGATATAAGATAGGCTTTTTTCCCCCTTCTTTTGGGGAAAAAGAAATTAATTGGCACTTATGAATGAAAGAGCAAGTGCATTGTCTGGTTTTCCAAGAATTGATTATTGAGTGTGTAAGGCAGGGAACAGGCAACTCCACACCTGGCGCGGCAACTCCACACCTCCACACCACACCTCATTCACTAGTTAGCACAGCTGAGCTGGCATAAAAAGTGAGGGAATCTGCATGAGGCACAGAGGGATGTCACAGTGTGGGTTATGCACTCTCTCAATGTAGACATGGTCAGCAGATTATACATGACACTTCCAAGCTGTTCCAAAAATCGTAGTATCACCTAAAACTGCACAGTTGACATAAGAACTGGCATTGGGCTAGAAGGACCGGTCTTTTGTCTCCAAGAGCATCAAGTACTGAATGATTCAGGAGTGTAGCATAAAGAGGGCAATTATGGGATGACCCATCCACTTTCATTCATTCCCAACTTCCAGGAGTAAGAGATTTACATATTCATCCTGCTCTTAGCAGACGTAACAGTGGCACACGTGAAGTTCCATAGCTGGGTTCCACACGTGTGCTAGAATACATAACAGTTCTCGCAATCCACTAGCAGTAGTACCTTTCCCAGCTGGGGAGAAATAGGGCTAGTACTGGCACTAATGTAGGCAGACCAGGCCGGATCAGGACTGCATATCAACCATTCAGTGGTGCTTTTGCCTCTAAGCAGCTGGCCTGTTGCAGCAGAAACACCCTCAGAGTTCATCAAGAGCTGCAGGAAGACTGGACACTTTGAAAAGGTGATCTGCCACAGTCTGGTTCACCCAGAGCAGCCCCAGCTGGGGAGAGATCAGGGCTGTTGCGGATGGACACATGCTCATGTTGTGTATAAATATGTATGAGCCAGAAGAATGATCTCAAGTTTTTTTCAGAAGGAGCAACTACCCCAGATTTGGCATGCAGCCAGAACTATGTTCCCACATAAACATGTGTTTAACAATAGCTATGTGGCTAAATATAATGCATAAAGGTACCCTTAGAGACACCCTGAGCATGAGAGTGCCAATTTTCACCATCTTGGCTAGCATCCCTTGATGGACCTATTCTCTATAAATGTTTCTAATCCTTTTTGTAAACCTAGGTATACTGTTAATCTCTACAACATCCTGTGGCAATGAGTTCTACTGATTAATTGTGTGTTGTGTGAAAAAGTACTTCTTTGTGTTTGTTTTAAACCTGCTGCAGCCTGTTAGTTTAATTCTATGACATGTTTATCAATAAGGTAGTTGATAGTGACCTCTGGGGAATATGTATAACTGTAAATTCAGCATGCAGGGAGTGGCTTTTCCTTATATTGTGGACAGGGAGATTTCTCATGGTGAATGTCATTTGACATCGATTGTTGAAATGTGCGTTGACCACTCCTATACAAGAGAAGTAACTGAAAATCTATACATACTGCTATTTATGAGAGACTTCAGGGACATATAGGGTAAGGCCACACAAGACATTATCCCACATTAGGCCACATTTCTCCACATTAGCCCACTGATTCATCTGACCGTCTGTCCAGCCCCGCTAGATGTTCACCCACTTCTGCCTTGGGGCTGGTGTCTGACTGCTGTGTGATTCATCAGCCAGAGAAGCTGGTGACACATTGGGTGATTTCAGACGTTACGTGAACACGGTGAACCACAGTGAATACCCACCTGTGGTCACCGTGTCCCGTACGTCTGTTCGCGGC
The DNA here is from genome assembly GCA_003113815.1 of Sphenodon punctatus. Taxonomy (NCBI): domain Eukaryota; kingdom Metazoa; phylum Chordata; class Lepidosauria; order Sphenodontia; family Sphenodontidae; genus Sphenodon; species Sphenodon punctatus. The sequence continues at coordinate 1,123,411 of QEPC01011258.1, read as the reverse complement.
GCACCAGATGTTGGCCACAGTCAATCCCCACATGGGGTTCGTTTGAACCACGCTTCCCGGGCTAGCCGGGGGAAGGTTCCGGGAAGCGTGGTCAAACGGACCCTGGGCCGTGGCCAAGGAAAAGTAACGTCTGGCCGTGGCATGATCGGCCGGACGCGGCGGCCGCATTGGCCCCGCCGCCCGCCGTCTCCTCGGAGGGCGGGCGGCGGGGTGCGTGGAGGGGGCGGGGCCGCGCGGCCGCACGTTGCGCCGCGAGGCCCCGGTCCCTCCCACTTTCCCCGCCGGGATCCCCCCGGCACGTCTGTTGTGCCGTTACGGGGTGACCCCAGCGGGGAACGAAGCCGTTGGTGCCGGTACGGGGCCAACGGCCCGCGTATCGTCTGAAAGTACCCATTGAGGGCTACTGTTGCCTAACCTGGTCTAATGTGGGCCTATTTTTAATTTATTTTTTATTTATATAACATTTTTATCCCACCCCTCCTGCCTTTTCAGGGCAGCCCAGGGCAGCAAACAATATAAAAACAATTTAAAACAGTTAAAAATTCATAAAATGCAGGGGGGAAAAAACAACAAAACAAAACAAAAAAATAAACAAAAAAACCCTCCCCACACCCTCCCCCTCACCAAAGGCCTGGCGGAACAGCCAGGTCTTACATAAATGTCGAAATGAGAGGAGAGTGGGGGCCAACCGAGGCAAGGTCTGAGGATTGGGCCTGGAGAAGTACACTCCCCCTGGTCACCAAACAGCTGATCGAGAGAGCCCAGAGGAGCACACTTACCCTGGCCGCCAAACAGTAGATTGGGGGGGGCGGGGGCAGAGGAGTGCCCTCACTCAGGACGCCACACAGCTTATCGGAGAGCGGGGGAAGAGTGCACTCACCCTGGCCACCAAACAACTGATGGGGGGAGGGGGCTGGAGGAGTGCACTCATCCTGGCCACCAAGCAGCTGATGGGTGGGTGGAGGAACACACTCGTCCTGGTCACCAAACAGTAGATCGGGGGCAGGGGGCACAGGAGTGCGCTCACCCAGGATGCCAAGCAGCTAATGGAGCGGGGGGGGGGAATGCAACATATGAAATTATTTCTTATTGGTGATTAATGCAAAATACTGTGGCTCGGGAACGTACTTGCTGTAGTGTGTGTATCTATCATCTATCTATCTATCTATCTATCTATCTATCTATAGATACACACACACTAATTAGTTACAATAAAATTCTAATTAAATAATTAGATATTATATAAACACCATTAATTTTTAAAGCAGATAAACTGAATTTCTTGTTTGACGTGTGGAGGTATATTTTCTGCACATACGTTAGCAGAGTAGTTACATGCTGTATGGTAAGATGGCTATTTAATGGTACAAGGTTGGAGGTTATCATTAATCTCACTTTTATTACAGCTGTTTTAGTCACTACCACAAGAATTTAATTAACTAATAAGTAAAGGAAGTTATTTCAACCCCTCAGTTTTCAGGAGGTGGAAAGAATCAGATGGACCATGTGGCTGCACTTAAACTTCCCAATTGTTTATTTTGCTTTTTCCCTCCTTCATAGTTCACAGATCTTCTTTGTATTAATCTGTGGGATCCAGGGTCATAGCTACAGGTGGGGTAAGTGGGGACACTGTCCCAGAGCCCAGGCTTTTGGGGGGCCTAGTGGGGCTAGCTCCATCAGGCCATCAAAATGTCCTGTTTTATCTCTGCCAGTGCTGTCTGTGCCTTCCCCAGTGAGCCAGGTGCTGATGCCATGCCTGTCAGTTGCTTCTACCCACCCCCAGCACATCACCTTTGTTCCCTGCCCCACACCTACCTTGCCTTTGCAATCCTACCCCCCCACTCCCCAGAGCCCTGGTCTGCTCCAGTCCCTCATTTACACTCCCTACTCTGGTGCCTCCTGTGCTTCAGGTCTCTCCTACACCCTGGCCTCCCCTTTTCCCCCCTCCCATTCTGGTTGATATGGGACCCAGTTATTTGACTTGCCCCAGGGCCTTATTAAACCTATCTACACCTCTGGTGGGATCAAATAAGCCAGACATGCCTTAACTTGTACCAACAACAAAGACAAACACCTTGTAGCTGTGAGACCTCATGAAAGCCAGACTTTAGTCTCTTTGACCCACCTTTATAATACCATTTACACATCTACAGGGTCTATTCGTGACATTTTTCTTAAGGTGGAAGTACTTGCCTTTCAGCTTTGTATAAAGCTATGAATGGAAACATCAGGTATTTCATATGACATTTTAAGTAGATGAATGGTAATAAGATACAGGATTTGCTCAATGCATGATGTTTGCATAATATATAAATAAATAAACAACTGTAGCATATGTATGGTTCCTATTTCTTTTGGAATCTTATTTCACTTAAGATAATCACTAGAAATAACTTGTTATGATGGGTAAATAGCTCTATAAAGTAATCTTCCACTCAAAAACTACTAATTACAAGTAATTTTCATGTTTAAGAAGAGATTGCAAGTCTATCCTATAACAATAGAAATAGCAGGTCTACCACACAATCTAGATTCCAACACATTTAGCAGTCTAAATAATCGCTACTCAATTTAGTAATAAATCAGCAAAGTATAATAGAATAAATATGTCTCTAGACAGCTGCATGAATAACAAGTCAGGTAGGGTGACATCTGCTGTCTGAGGGAACAAATGCTCTGTAAATTGTTTATAGCTTGACACACAGCTAAAATTACGTTGTCTAAATTTTGGATAAACATTTGCAAATAGAGCCCTGCATAGTTTCGTTATGAATTAAGAAATATTGGCAGTTAAAAAGATATAAATCAACAGGAGACCAGACACAAACATTTCCTTTTGATCTTTGTTTTTACTAGAGCCTTGTAAAAATGAGCAGAACCTGATAGTGGAGTCCCATCTTCTGCAAGATGCTAATCAATCTTGAGGTGCGCAGAGCAACCTCCCCACTTTCCATCCAAACCTCCCCTCTTTCCATTGACAATGTGAGACCTAGCTGTTCCGCCAGGCGTTTGGCGAGGGTGACAGGTGGATGGTTGGGTTGGAGGGGTTAACTCCTCCTGGTATGCCTTGTGGGATGTTTTTATGATATTTTATATGTTTATTTTATTATATATTTATATTTTATATTGTGATTTATTATGTCTTGTTGTGAGCCGCCCTGAGCTGCGACAGTAGGAGGAGGTGGCATAGAAGTTTAATAATAAAATAAATGAATAAATATAAATAAACTCTCAGTTACTGAAATGGGAGTTGATGGCACTGAGTACCATACAGAATTGGGCCTTTAATTTTTCAACTTTTACAATAAATGTTTGGAACTGCAGAATGTGCAGTGTTGCTCATTGACCACTGCTATTTACAGGTCAATATTCCTGCTCTTTGTGAAGGTTTTTAGGCACTGAGGTCCATTGATTGAAGTTTCTGAGTTGTCTTAATCATAAGCAAAATGTGTGTTGTTACAGCATTGCAAGAAGATTAAAAACTGTGGTGATTGTGACAATTTCAGATCTTCAGTTAGAGAAATTTGTTTGATGAAAGGGATCTATCTTTGAGTAAAGAAATCAGTGTATTTATTATTCCTAGGCTTACAGCATGGGGCTTTTCAACTATTCCCCCCCCCCCCCACACACACAATTACATTGTTAAGGTATCATACAATTGCACAAATCTTTCATTACAACCCCAGAAGCATTCACCAATATTCAGTGTTGACATATGTGCGTAAATTAAGTGTGTTATGTGTTTGTAGAGAAATCAAGACATTTTGATTTTAGGCTTTGCAGGATACAGAGGAAAGTTCCTTGTGACACTATGGGCGCTCTCAGACAAGACACTCCTCATCCACTTCCCACCCACTATATGTGTTATAGGGCAACATGAAGCCCTGTAACATATATAATGGGTGGGTGGGTAGTGGGTGAAGGGTTTATTGTCTGAAATTGCCCTATGGATTCTGTCACTAGTAGTGGAAATGTGTAAGATGGCCATTAAGTTGCGAATAACTGGTGTTTCATAACCTTCATGGTAGGGTTTTTGTTGTGAGATATTGCCTTTAATTAACCACATTCTCTTCTTGTATGTATATATTTAATATTAGGAACTTCCTTAACATTAACAATTTGTCCTTTTTTATTATAGATCTGTGGTTCCCACACTTGGGATGTGTTGAAGGGATTCAGGGAGTGGGGTGTGTGAAAAGGGACACAAGTGTCAAAACTCTGCCACAGGGGGAAGTGGGAAAGGGATGAGGGATTTCCAAAATGGTGGCAGGCACACCCACTTCTGTACTGAAAATTCTGATTGGTACGGCAGTCACCAATCAAAATTCATTTTCAGGAAGTGAGCAAGCCTTGTACCGTTTTGAAAATCTGCCCAGTTCAGCTAATCGGAGCTAGCAGGGGACACAACCAGTGACCTGGTAAGACAAAGTTCAAAGCCCTGACCTTTTGAAGCCCCACTGCTCCATCAACCTGGTGACAGTGAATCTCCCACAGTCTTGCATAGAGTGAGCAGGCTTCCAGCCACTCTGACTCCCTCTCCCAGCTCTAATACTCCCTGCCACTCTTGCATGGGATGAGACGGTGCCTGACCAGTCCTCCTCACCACCACCACCAGCTGGCCCAACAAAGCTATAAAGAGTAGGGGTTGTAGCACTGGTGGCACCCTCCTGCACTCTTTTCAATCCTCCCATGCCGGATTGTTGGAGAAAAGGCTGGCCCTGAGTGGCAGGGAGTGAATCAGATAATGGGGAGGGGATAGGCTAGGCCTTCTGAACCCCTCTCCATTGTGCCCCTAAAGCTGTGGCATACGTGTGTACAGCTTTAAGAGAGCTGACAATAGCCAGCTCCTTCTTCCCTCCAGGAATTAGGTGCATGGGGTTTCCTATTCAATTGGTGTTTGGAAGCTGCAATGTGCAGTCTCCATTTTGTGTTATGCAGAAGTTCCCTCTTACTAGGATCCTGTAGTAGGCTATATCAATAAATGTGTTTCCTGCTTCAATGGGGGCCCAAACACCAAGCAGCTCTGGACAAACTCAAGCATGCCTTCACTACTGCCCCAGTCTTGTGCTACTTTGACCCTGTAGAGCAGTTAGAAATTCAGGCTGATGCCTCCAAGGATGGCTTGGGAACATGTTTGTTTCAGCTGATGAGGCCAATCGCATATGCGTCTCGAGCCCTGACCACCGCAGAGCAAAACTATGCGTAAATTGAAAAGGAGCTACTGGTGATTGTTTTTGCAATGTCTAAGTTTCATCAATATGTATTTGGTACATATAGTGAGGGTCCAGTCTGACCACAAGCCGCTTGAAGCAATGTTTACCAAACCTATTGGCAAGACCCCTGTTAGACTGCAAAGGATGCTTCTGCAGTTGCAGAAGTATGATATTGAGATTACCTATACAAAAGGCAAAGACATGTTTATAGCCGACACCCTCTCAAGGGCAACTGTAGGCACTCCATCCAGCTCTACCGATCTCTTGACAGAAGAAAGAGTGATGTACAGTCTGTCTAGCGCAGAACCACTCAGCGATCGAATGCTCAAGAAGCTTCAGGACTACACCACAGTGGATGCAGACTTGCAAGGCCTGAAAGCCCTCCACACCAGGGGATGGCCCCCGAGACGCAAACAGGTCAAACTCGAGCTTCGGCCATACTGGCCCCTCAGACACACCATCAGAATCGACAATGCTCTACTGATGATAGGATCCAAAACCATCATTCCCCAGGGCGCAAGACATGAAATGCTAAACTTGATACATCTGCCTCACCAAGGTATTCAAAGATCCAAAGCACATTCCAGAGCACTGATGTACTGGCCAGCCATGAATGCAGAGATAGAGCAATGGGTTGGAAGCTGTAAACCATGCCAAGAACTCCAGCCAGGCAATCAGAAAGAACCAATGTTCTGTCATGAAATCCCCGAGTTGCCATGGCTGAAGGTCGTGGTTGACATCTTTGAATTGCAGGGACATGCATATTTGGTGATCGTCGACTATTTTTCTAAGTTTCCAGAAGTTCTTTTCCTGACCGACAAGACAGCCGCCATCATAATCACGTGAATGAAAGCAACCTTTGCACGCCATGGAATACCAGGGGAGATCATCTATGATAATGTGCCATTTTCCAGTCAGGCGATGAAGCATTTTGCCAGTGATTGGGGCATTGTCTTGACCCATTCGAGCTCTGGATACCCCCAATCCAGTGGCCAGGTGGAACGCACTCTGCAGATTGTCAAACCCATGCTCAAGAAAGCTCAGCGAGATGGCACAGATCCCCTCCTGGCATTGTTAAACCTGTGGAATGGGCCAGTGACAGGGTTGAACTTTGTCCCGTCTCAGTTACTGATGGGTAGACTGCTGAGAAGCACTCTACCCGCCACAACGGCAGCCCTCGTGCCCCAGCTACCAGTGGGGGCACACTCCAAACTGAAAGCACAACAAACTCATCAGAAAGCCCACTATGACAGGCATGCGGCACCCCTGCCACCTTTGCTGGAGGGGGAAAGAGTGAGGATGCAAACAGCCACAGGCTGGGTACCAGCATCAGTAACTGAAAAAAGGGATGAGCCACGCTCGTACATAGTCCAGACTCTACAAGGTAGTGCCTATAGAAGGAACAGGAGACATCTTCTGAAGGACCCCATCTCGGATGACCCACAGCCAGATACTACGGCTCAGGAAGCTTCAATGGAGGCAGCAGCCCCACCAGAGGGGACCCCACACCAGCCAGAAACTCCCTCAGCTGCAGTGGAGACACCTGAGCACGTTGCACAAACCAGGAGCGGACGGGAGGTGAAAGTGCCAGCAAAGTATAAAGACTATATCATGGGATAGTGGTAAAGACTGATCCCCAATGGAGAGTCAAGTACTGGTGACCTCTGACTCCAAGCTTGACAGTAATGTTATTACCGAAAGTCACTAGTTTGTGGCTACTTGCTTAGAGGGAAGCCTCAGGCTGAGAAAGGGGGAATGTGGCATACGTGTGTACAGCTTTAAGAGAGCTGGCACTCCTTCTTCCCTCCACGAACTAGGTGGGTGGAGTTTCCTGTTCAGTTGGTGTTTGGGAGCTGCAGTGTGCGGTCTCCATTTTGTGTTATTCAGGAGTTCCCTCTTACTAGGATCCTGTACTAGGCAATAGCAATAAATGTATTTCCTGCTCCTTCCACCAAGTCTTGTGTGTGCTGACTGGAGAACAGAACAGAGGGGCTCCCCAGAATCGTGAATAGCCCCATCCAGGGCCCACAGCTCCCCCAGGGATACTTCAAAAGCTAAAAGAGTTATGGTAGCAGCAACAGTAAGATGTGGAAGAATGAGAGAGCATGTAGGGAAGTGTTTAAGGGACCAATGGGGAGACATTGGGTGAAAACAGACATACCAGTAGTGAGGCACCTGCAAGGTCCACCCTGAGTCAAACCACTGCAGCTGCCACTCCTTGGGTTGGCAGGGAGGGCTGTTCACATGAGTATCCCTAAACTCGGGCATGGGGGATGCTGGCATAGGTACCTACATGCCTCGGGGTGGCCAAGGAACTGTCCACATGGGACAGGAATCCCCAGCCAATTCTGCTCAGCAAGATTAAGTCTGGGAAGAGCTGCTGCCAAACAGTTGAATTGGGGGGGAGCTCCTGAGGGAAGCACCAGCCAGCCATTCCAAGTGACAGGGAGCCCCACGGGCCACTGATTTTCTGGAGGACACATCCTGTAGCGCTTGGCCACCTGCCCTGGGGCAGTTGTCGGCTAACGTCTGGCGGGGACAGAACAAACATGCAGGCGACTCCTGGGCCAACACAGGCTACTGACATGTCAGTTTTCGCTGAAAAGTGACAAAGGAGGGTGGGTGGCAAGAGGGAGATGGTATCAGTAGCTGCATGTGGTGGTGGCAGGCATTAAGTAAAGCAGACAAGAGAAGGAGCACACAGTCTAAAACATTTGAGAAGCACTGCGATGACTAGCTGTGTAATATGCATGCTGCGTACAAGGGTAAAATCCTGTAGTCGCACTGCTCTTGAAAATTAGGAAAATGGGAGAGGAAAAGGCAGCCAGTGATAAGGAATTTCTGGAAAAGATCTGTGGAAAATGGCAACATTCATTCATTTTAGCTGGAGCTTTGTCTAAACTCCTGTGTACCGCTTTTAAAGGGGATTTTATTGGGAAACAATAATAGAGATCAAGAAGCAGCTCACTTCCCACATATTTTGGCTTGTTTTGAATAAAATTATTTTAAAACAAGCTTCTGTTTATTCTGGCAATACTTTATCTATGAGATTAGAAACATTATTGTACCAATCAACACTCTATCTGCTTTATAATAAGCAATATGGACTGATGTAGTGGTCCTTTATCAGTTAGATAAAGACCCAGTGGCATGGTTTCACCTCATGCACTTAACATGCTGCCAGTCCCTATCTGACCGATAAAGTATCATAATGAAGGACCCTGTTACTATTAAAAACCTAAAGTTTAAAAACAAAACAAACAATACTAAACTGCTCTAAATGCAGGAATAGTTTTCCTTTGCCATTTGGTGTATGACTTTCAGAGGGTTCTATACTGGTTTGTAGAGGTCACTGACTTTGGGAAAAAGAAAAGCATGACTAAGACTATCACTAGATACCTTGCTTTTCAGAATTTACAAAACTAACCAAGACTAGGAGAGTTCTTTCTGAAATAATGAAGTCCTACTGTTAATCCTTTAGTATGTAGCATATTGGAATACCCTGGAATAGTTTTATCCTGGACAATAACATCCTGAAGACCAATAAAGATGTATATTTGACTAATTTATTTTCATGATTCTTATTGTCAGATCTGCAGTGGTTATATATTCTGTTTGTGTCATTGTTGCTTTAATATTTCAGAGAGGAGGAGAACACAACCTGGGAAGAACTTCCTTTGTATTCTCATAACACAAACATTAGAAAATGGGATGCAGTGTTCCTGTAAGATATGTAGCAACAAACTAGAACTTTGAAATTCAGGGACAGCACCTAAAAAGAGAAAATGTGGAGGTCAAATCCTAGTTTTCCTGCCGTCCATGGGAGTTTTTCCATTGACTTTCATTATGTGGGTCTTTCATTTAACTCATAAAATGTCTGTGATACACCATGAAGAATGCTCACGTCCCTGGGCAAGTTTATTATAAATGCTGAAGATATGGAGGGAAGAAGGGAGAAAAAAATATGGAAGGAAGGAGAAAAAAATCCACATCAAGAACAACTAAACTTGATGTCTTTGAATTCAGTCAAGAAGTTAGAAAAAATAAAAGTCTGGCATGAAGCAGGAGCAAATGTCTGGACCACTCTCTGACTCATATGGCCACCACGAGTCAGATTTACCAGTGGACAAGCTGTAATTTCATGTAGTTCCTTTTTGGCTAATCAGAAGCAAGGTGGCAGTGATGATGCTGTGTCAATGACTTTCTCCTTAACAAATAAGCTACAGAGGATGAAAGAGAGTCATTGGGTATTAAATACACAGGAAGAGAGCCCCCTGGAGGCCAGAGTCACTCTGTGCCTCCCCCCCCCCCCCCCCCCCCCCCCCCCCCCCCCCGCCCCCGCAGGCTCCAAAAGTAACCCGAAAAATGCGCAGGTATTCCTCCCTGCCATAGTCTTCTTGCATGTTGCACCCCTCTCTGCACCATTGAACTGCGGGCACCCACTCAGTGCTTTAAGCTGGCAGAAACACCTCTATGGTATTGAATGGGCATGCACCCCCAGCAGAAAGGGGGGATGGGGCAGCCACGTGGGAGCCCTGTGGCCTCCTCAACATACAGGAAGTGGCCCTGGGGCAGTGTGGCTAATCCCACATTTCCCTGGATTTGCCCACACAGTGCACTCCGCATTCCTAGCGATGGTGCCGTGTGGAATGGCCACGGGGTGAACATCTGGCACCCACAGGACAAACGAGTGGATAAATCTGGGGCTAATGGGGGAAAATGTGGGGCAACATCCTGTTAACACCTGTTGTTTCCTTACTTTTCATTTGTGAAAATCTAATTTGGCAGATGATCTTGATACATGTCTCCAATCTTGTACAGTATAACCTCACTTTACCAGACCTCTTGGAATCTAAACTAGGGCTGAAACATGATTCTCAGTTTCTCAATGAGAATCATAATTCTCATCTCATTCTTGAAAATGAGAATAAGATGAGGATTGGCTGGATTCTCACTGAGAAACACGAAAAATCTCAAGAAACAAACTACCCAGTGCCGATGGGGGTGGGGGGTAGGGCAGGCCATGCAGTTCCTTACCTAACTTTCTTACCTTATCTGGGGCTGCCAGCTGTCTTTGATCACAAATTCCCAATTGCAGAAGTCCTTACTAGGTGGGAGGGGGAGAGCCGGATGGAGGGGACAGATATTCAACATTCTACCGACTAGCAGGAGTCTGGATACTCAATAGAACTCTGAAAAAATGTGCTGAGACTGCCTCTTTGCTTCAGCTCCCCCCTTCCATCTGTAAAGTTGAGAGTTTGCAGATGGGAGGGGGGAGAGATGAAAGGAAGAGGTGGGCTCAGCACTAGGCTGGCCATACCTCCCCTTTAAAAGAGGACGCTTATGAAAAATGCATGTTGCAGGGCTGAATTGGTTCCAGTGCAGCCCTGCAACATGTATTTTTCATGTGTCCTCTTTTTAAAGAGGAGGTATGGCCAGCCTACTCAGCACAGCTTTTCAGAATTCTATTGGCTGTTGACTCTGGCTAGCCAATATATGCTAAGATATCAGCGGAGTCTGCCCCCTCCCTCCTGCTCTCCCACTTCCCATTCCTAAAAATTTGCAATTGGGAAGCTTTTCCCACTGAGACAGCTGTCAGCCCCAGACAAGGTAAGAAGGCTGGGTAGAGAACAGCGTGGCTTCCTCTTCCCTCCCCACTTTAATTTATCTGGGCTAGTAAACCAGCCTGGGAGCACTGCGGGGAGTGGGAGCAAGAAAACTCATAATAATCTGAATCAGGGTCAAGATGTCTGCAAGATCTCAACCGTCATTCTCATTTCTTGCAAGGTTTTCATGAGAATAAAATCTATTTATTCTCGTTTTAGCCCTACTTTGTCCATTATAGTGAAGTGTTCATAACAGCAAAAAGTGTACATGCAGTACTGTAAGGAGGGAGAGACCAAGGGAGCCGCCATATACATATACCTATGAGTCCACTATATCATTTACAGACTGCATGCATTGTGTTGTGTTATAATAGCATATTAATAAAGGACTGTTCATTCTGAAGAAAGACCCAACAGTTCTTTATAAACTACATACTTACAACATCTCTGGAGTATTGGGTGGCAACCAGCTATTACAAGATGGATTGGCAAAACAGTGAGGGAAAAGTAAACTTGAGGACAGATATCTCTGCCATGCTAAATCTTATGAAGAATATTATGGGATTTTCAATGTCTGCAGAGAACACAGAATTCCAGTGTTCTTAAATTCTCAGCTGAACAATCTGTTGGCTGTGATCCAGAAGCTTCTTTGTACACAGGGAAGCTCTCATAGCTTGGAATGGGAGCCCCTGACATGGAAGAACTCAACACCTCCTTAGAAGGTGGCCATGACTTTCCTCGCACACGGGGAGACACCTCAGCTCAGTGACTGCCTGGGGGAATGCCTTAAGTACACCAACTGCCCCTCTCTCCTAGGCCAGCTGTGTGCTTGCACCCCCAGCCCTGAGCCCCAAAGGAGCAAATGGGAGTTTCCAGCCAGCCTGGGAAAGGGTGACAGAGACGGTGCACTCAGCACTACTTTGCTTGATCCAGAAGTGGATGCAGCTACTCGAGTGCACACAGAATTACAATGGGTCGTAACTTTGCGCACACCTGAACATCTGCAGCCATTTTTTAATCAAGTGGAGCAGTCCTGAGTGAACCAACCACACCCTGACCCCACACCCTTTGGACTGGCTAGGCACACCCACTCATCGCCTTGGGGCTTGAGGTGGTGGGGGCGAGATCCCAGCTGGCCCAAGGGGGGAAGGTGGTCGGTATACTCAGGAGGACTCGTACACCTCCTCCCGCACATACACACCGTAAGCTGACACTGAGCTGTGACAGCCCTGCATGTGAGGAAAGCCATGTTCCCCATCCAAGGGCGTGTGTGTGACTTTCCTCCATGTCAGGGACTGCCCTTCCAGGCTATGAGAGCTTCCCTGTGCATGTAGGTGCATGTGAGGAAGCCTATGGATCGTTGCAGCCTGCTGTAAAATGTGTGGTTTCCAGCTAATCTAAAATACGTGACTGCTGTGTTGGGGTAACTGCTACGGTTTGCAAACCTGTTTCCTGAGAATTTGGGTATTTTGAGCCTGAGAATTAGACCCTTAGCCGAATTTTTGCATCCTGAACAGTGCCATTAAAATCAGTGTGGCATGTTTGAGGCATAATTTGTATCAATGTACTAACTACAGTAGTGTGGTCACTCTTAAGGAATTTCCTATTATGCCTTAGATAATGTTATCTTAATACCTAAAGTATTCCCCATACACTTCCCTGTATGGTATTTTTATAGTAACATTGTCTAAAATAATTTGCAAGTTTTTATAGGCTCTTACGTGCAGTCTATTTTCATACTCATTCTACAGTATATGCTTTCATATTTTTTCATTACAGCCATCAGTCATTTCCATAATATTGGATTGAGTTTATTTGGCTATGTGTTGCCTTTTAATGATGGCTGACTTTTCCTCAGACTGACTTGTTACAATGCTATTGCTAATATGCACGACACTCTGTGTATTCAATGGGAGCATTGTGTTCTATCTGTGTTTTAAGCAATGAGTGATAATTTCTGTCTAGTTATATTGACAAATCCAGACCAAGGATTTTTCTTCATGGATCTGTCAATCATGACAGAGGCACTAGTGTTCTGTCTTTTTTTAGTGTGTAAGTTTCTTGTTGAATTTAGCTAAATGGGTAACTAGACCAAATTTGAACATACCAGACTCTTGTATGAGTAAGAAATATTGCAATAAGATATAAACTTCATCTCTGAATTATGCATTGTGTATGTAGGTTGTATTAGAGCCATAGTATGTTTATCTGTTGACTTCCACCAAGATTTAGGGTCTATTTCTACTTAATTTGCTTTATTTTGTTTGACATGTATTTTATGTCTTCCATGTGCATGGATAGATAAGATACACAATCGTGGGTGAGGGTCTTGAGAGAAAGCACAGCACTGTAATCCCTCATGATAGTAGTTGTGAGAAAAAATATAGGGCAGCCTTTGTTCTATTTATTCGTTTATCCCTCCCTTCACTGGCAGAGAGACGATATTAAATTGTAAGCATAAAACGGAACATAACTTACTTCCATTACTTCATGCTTATACTGCAGAATTTACTTTAATTTTTGACCAGCCCATAAAGCAGACAAAAAAATATATCCAATCATCACTTCCTACCGACTTTAAATTATTGTACTTACTCCAAGAGAAACTCTTCTGCAAAGCTAGATGCTGAGCAACATCATACATTTCAGATTGTGTTTCCATTAGAACGAATATGAAACAGGAGCACAAATTAGTACAGTGCCCTACTACGGTACTGTCCTTTTATGACTAAAGATCTGAATGCAGATAGTTCTTATTGTAGATCTCGAGCAACATGAACAGATAGTCTTGGTCTAGATCAGGGGTGAGGAACCTCAGGCTTAGGGGACAAATGCAGCCTGTAATAATTTGTGTGTGTGTGTGTGGCCCCTTTCGAGTTCCCGGATTTGGCCCTTGGATCTAATTCCAAAAACTGAGATCAGGGTAAAGGAGCAGATGAGGACATGCAAACAGGGATATGGGATAAATTAATTACACAAATCCATGATCTTGGCCCTCCCTTTCTTGAGTGCACCTTTAAGCATCCCTGCCCCAATTTCTTTGCAGCCCTCAGAACTTGTACTAATTTTCAAAGCGGCAGCTGCAAGGAAAAAACTTCCCCACCCTTAGCCTACATCATAAAACTGCTACTAACTTTGAAATAAGTTGACATAGTAACAGGAGTAGTCTCCATTTAATAAGGACTCAATGCTTTGAAAGCATGCCTGTGTCTGTTACCCAATGGAGCAATAGCAGGGCTAAAACTCATTCTCGTGTTTCCCAACAAGAATCATGGTTCTAGGCTAGTTCTGACAAACAAGAATGAGCCAAGAACTGGCAGCATCTCAGCTGCATTCTTGATGAGAAACATTAGAGGGGGGGGACCAAACAAACTGCATGCGCAAAATGGCGCTGGTTCGTTGTGTGCATATGCAGCTCTTTTCCAAAATGGTGCTGAGTTGCCACTATTTTGGAAAAGGGTAATCATTCTGCATGCTTGACAGCCATTTTTTGCATGCATGACCAGCTGCCCTTTTCTAAAACGGCAACAATGCTGCGGGCACCATTTTGGAATAGGGCTGCACATGCTCAGAATGGCCCAAATGTTGGTTTCTGTAAGTGGATTTCATACTGGGGCAGAGATTTCAGTGAGATCTTAGTCCCCAGCATGAAATCTCGTGAGATATCTCACATGAAAACAAAAAGGGATTCTGGTTTAGCCCTCTTCAGTATTACATATTTGTAGGGTAGTTTATCGTATTGCTGCACCTCTCCAGGATCCAACAAGTATTGTTAGTTTTACTTCACATCTTCATAGGCACAAAAATAAAAAAGACAACAAAACATAAACTTCAGCAGAATCAGCAAGAAGGCCTGTCATTCCTAGAACGTAGAAATGATAACGTTTACAGAATAAATACTTTTCATGAGATGGATCGTTAAAAGTTTATACTAGTCAAAAAATAACAAACAAAATCACTTTGTATTCTGTTAGTAAAACAAAAGAATAATGACAATACAGGCTTTTACTGAAAATAAAAACTTGAAACAAAATGCTATATAAGTGCTTGATGCTTTCAGTGAGGATTGCCAAATATAATGCTCTTATCACGAACATTCTGTCACTCATTTCAAATGTTTCTTTGAGTATGTCAATACCGTTTTCTGGACCTATTAATTTATCATGGGCTTGAAAAAATAGTCCTTATATTTTCCTTAGCAAAATCATCGAAGTAGTTTAATCTTTATTGGCCAGTAGCTAATGTACTCTAAGATTTCTGTAAAATAAAGTTCTAATCAGCTTCCAGCTTCTTGTCTTTGTTTTCCATATATAGCTCTCGTTTTGGTTTATGGCAGAACTAAAATCAAGTACAAATTTCACAGTTTTCTATATTGTTTCATGCACTTGCAAAGTTCATCATTAGTTGCCTGCAGATGCAGATAACAAAGTCAAATAAAAATGTCTGAACTCTGAATGATGAAAGCATAACCCTTTGCGTTGAATAAATCCTTTAAGTTTGATTAAGAGAAATCCCTGCAATCTTCTCATGAAAGACAGGAATGTTTAAACAACACATGAATACACCAACCAAATAATTCTAGTTGAATGGAATGTGTTCAAAATTGCTTAAATCTAAGCTTAGAATTAGTATCTTGATCTTTAAGCTGTTGGGTGGTACACAAAAAAGAGTGTAGAGTTATTTTACTCAAGTATACATGTGGACAGAGCCAGGTGCAAGTAAATTGTAAAGTTATGCTCAAAGAATCAGTCTTTCATAAGAACGCTCCACCGATGATTGAGGCCAAATGTTTAAAAAAGCTTGCCAGGTTTGGGATCAGTGTTGGCTAGGCACTGAGAACGTTTTTTAAAATCTAGTCACTTACTTTGGTACCTAAATGGGAGCTGAGCTCTTTTTGAAATTTACTCACCATTATGGTGGCAAGTGTGATTCTGGACTCTTGAAAATCAGGCCCTGGTTATACTCCTTTGCTCATTGCAAAACTTTAAAAGGTCTTATCACAGCTGTCAAGAACAGTAACTTGATGGCCATGCAGCACTGCTTTCACTAATGCAATATTTTTGTCCCATGTGCTTCTTTTAACATTTGTTCCTTATTCAGGGCCCATATATCCTGCATTTCTCCCCTTGCCAGTTAGTAGTTATGATTACATGTAGAAATACTCTACACTGTAGTGTATGATCAAGTTCTAATGGCCTGGGCCCTACATATCTAAAGGACTGTATTCCTCCTTATGTCCCTCCGTAGCCTCTAAGATTAGGCCCACATACATACATACATACATACATACATACATACAAACAGTCTTAGCAGATAGGGTGGGATAAAAACCTAAATAAGTAACGGGAGGGGAACCACCAACTCTCAGTCCACTTCTGACCTATTCCCAACTTTTAATTCAGCCCGTCTCATCTTACTGTGTCTCTCTTTTAATAAAGCAAACTTTTTTCATCTGGTCCACAGACCTTGGTGGTCCTTTCCCACCTTTGAGCACTCTGACAGTCCACGCCCTCTTCTCAGAGAACTCCAGCAGTTCCTGTAGAGTGCTGTTACATTCCTGCACCCTATACAAAGTGCTTTGTGGCCCTCACCTTCCTTGTAGCATGCTCTATCAGTTCTCGCCCCTTTCCCACCCGAGCATTCTACTTACAGACTCAAATTTTTGGGTGTGGTCCACAATTGGAAAGGGTTCCCCACCCCTGGTGGTGGATAATAATGTCAGTAACTGGGAATATGTATGATTCTTTTCTCTTTTAAAAATAGCAAACAGCAAACCAAGTCTGGCTAAGCAGTTCTAAGGCATCTCTTTGCTTGCTAAACAGGTTACTTAAGTATTACTCTGCAGGTAAATGAATTGCCAGATTATCGTTTGTTCCAGCTGTACCCTGACCTGTGAACGATCATTACAGTGGGTAAAAACAAATGTGACAGTGGCCTGCTCTGGCTTGGACCTCACCTGCATGTCTGTATAGGCACCGGCAGATGTTTGCCCAGGATTGGTCTGAGCAATGTCGGCAGCTAGCCTGGGCTCTGACCTTGGAAAACCTCTGAGATCACAACCTGGGCTAAGGTCCAAGTAGGCCACAGCAGACCACCATGTCTGTTTGGGCCAGCAGACATGGCCGGGGTTGGGGACCGCCATGGCCGGCTGCCCCTGGTCACCATGACTACCCATCATGGTGGGGCCTGGGCAATGGGTGCAGTGTGGGGACAAGGCCGGCTGGCTGCATGTTCCTGTTTCTTCCTGCCTTTCCTGAGCCCAGGCCACAGACACGTTTGCTCTGTGGTCCAACCCAGTCCGGACTGTGTCTGCCGTTTAGGTACCTGGGAAGGCTAGGGCTGTTCCTCTGCTAGCACCCCATGGCCAGCATGGGGAAGGGGAGAATAAGACCTTGCTTTCCTGAAGAGTAAATGACGTGTCACATTTTCTGTATGTAAGGGTCATCTTCAAGAACAGTGGAAGATATCCTGATCACCATTGGTTTCTTGGTGGTGTTTGCTGTTGCTATAACTTTTCTTCTGTACAAGAGATATAAAGAGTAAAAGTTTATTGAAAGAAACACAGGACAAGCAGTGAACAGTGAGGGATTGAGTGTTTACTTCAACAATTTGAAGGCTGTTCTCTTCCCTGGAAACAATGAGAGAGATCCTCTGCTGAAAAGCAAACTAGATTCTTTTTTTAAAATCTTGCATTTAACCTCTGATATTAGCACATATATAAGATTGAAACTGAACTGTACTTCAGTGAATGACTGCTTGGTGTAAAAGTTAAAGGATTATGGTAAACTGCAAACCCATGCAGATGGTTTGGTAATTTTTTTGTGGTTTGATGCATTAAAAGTGTACAGTGGCATCTTCTAGAGAATTGCATCTGTTATGATGATTGATGTATGGTCTAGGTCACACTATAGCATATACATAATAAACCACTCTAAACTGGGCTTGATTATACAATTAATGTAGATTCAGTAGTACTTAAAAGCATGAGCAAATGTGTAGTTTGGGGGAAGAAGAATGTATACTTTATTTTTCTCCAAATAATGTAGGGACTTAAGTAGGCATTCCACACTCCTAGTATGATGGGCTAATCCACTCTGTATGCATGCCCCATTATAGACTTTGTTAGGCCAAAAAATGTGGTGGGCAGCTATAATATCCAGTCTGTGTGCACCGCGACTTCCTGATCCAACCTGGGCCAGGTTGCTGCCATGCCGTAGTAATGTTTGGCCCTTTTTACACAGGTGACACCCACGCATGAACGCCCATGGGTGTTCATGTGTGGATGCCGCCTGTGTAAATCCTGCAGTGGGGGGGTTGGGTGAGCGTGCATGTGCGCTAGCGTGCATGTGCGCTCGCGTGCATGTGCGCTCCCGTGCACACCCATCTACACGCACCTCCACCGATCCCCCACGCACAGAGCAACTGGCGAAAACGGCGGGTGCTCCATGTGTGTTGATGTGTAGAGGTGGGTGTAGATGAGTGTGCGCCTGTCTACACCCTCCTCCACCCACCGCACATGAACCATGGTGCACACCGACCCTCCCACACCGCAGCCCATGTGAAAAGGGTCTTTGTTTTTACCCAGTGTCCACCTGAGTTCAGGGTGCAGGAGGCACCTCTGCTTTGTGCCCCTGTGTAGCTCTTGTTAGGACACAGCTGTCTCTTCCTTTTATTCCACCACCTTAATAAAAAGAAGAGACAGTTCCAGAAGCCAGGATCTGACCAAGCATTTCTTACTGGACAAAAATAGGAGGTGATGTCTCCAAGTTCTGATTTGGGGTTGGGAAGTGACTAATTTTACTGGGAGATAGAAGAATGGAGAAAACAAACTGAAAAGGAGAATTTGAAATTTTGTCATGCGTTGCCTTACGCAGCATCTAAGCCCATTTCTCCTCACCAAGGACACAAGCTTTTAAGAAGAGAAATGTTTAAACAGATGGACCTAAATTTCTATGTTTATAACCACTCCACTCATATGGTACAGAGTACAGTTAAACAACGGCAGTAAAATAAGCAAAAGAAGGACCCAGTCCTGTAAGGGATTGGTATCTTCGGGTCCAGTTGGCCTCATTTATGATCATCACTTTGCTGCTGGATTGTTTGTAAGGCATTGGAGCCCGTTGCTCCATGCGTGGGTGCTGAGTGGAGCATGGGAGCGTGCACACAACCCCTCCCCCCCGCGGGTACTGTTCCTATGGGCGCTCTCCCATTCCCCCCCCTATCTGCCACAGGGTTCTCACGGATTCACCACCACCACCGCACACGTGTGCGGGGGGGGGGAAGAGGGCCCCCATGTGAAAAGGCTCCAAAGCCTCATGTGTGAAAATAGCTGGTACTTGGCCCCTCTAGGAGCAACACAGAAATTATTCTTCACTTTCTCTAGGTCAGCCAGCGTAGCTGGATTCTAGAAGCTGAAGGCTGAGAGGTTGGGTGTGGGCAGTTCCCCAGCATTTATTATTATTATTATTATTATTATAAGCATTTATATAGCACCAGCGATGTACCTGGTGCTTTACAAAAAACAAGATAGACACGGTCCTTGCCCGAGAGCTTACAATCTAATGTAATTTGTAATCAGCCTTTGTGTGAATCTCCATTAATATTAATAATAATAATAATTAATAATCTATCTTCATCATCTTTATTTTTATATAGTGCCCCTCTCCATGGCACTCAGAGTGCTTTACATATAACTAACACAACTTTTTATTTTTATTTTTTAAATCCTCACAACAACCCTGTGAGGTAGGTTAGGGTGAGAGAATCATATGACTGGCCCAAGTGAGTTTCTGGCTAAGGCGAGACTTGAACCTGGGTTCCCGCTCCCCTCCCTCCCCATCCAAGTACTGTGCACCTAGCCATTACACCACACTGGCTTGAAAGCAACCTGCCAAGAACAACACAATGATGAGCTCTTTTAAAATATGAGCATGAGTCACTGCAAACTATTAAGTTGAACTGCTTAGCAGCAGGATATAGTCTTCCCCAAAACAGTATTTTGGTGACATCCTAACTAGAGCTGCAACTGGGCACCTGTAGATTTGGGCACCCCCGAGAGATCTGTATTCTGCAGTATTCTGCAATATTTGTCAGCAGTCCTAAATTATTACAAAACCTCTGATGGGAATCCGGGACCGTTGGCCAATTGACCTCGCAATTGAGTGACCAACAGATTAAGGACCGTTCCAAAGAAACCTGTAGCAAGGCTTGGACTCCAAGGTCCTAAAGGTCTAAAAAGAGAATAGAACCAAAAGCCACCTCGAAACCTAGGTAATTAATATAAAAATCGAAAAGGAATTCCATAAAACATGTGCACAGGCAAATCAAAATTCATCAACAAAAAGAGACAGAGAGAAAGGAAAACCAAATTAAATAAACGCTCCTAGAAAAAGAAAACGAGTCAAAGCAATTCTCCACCAAATGTGTAAACTGATTTTTAGTCCCAGGAGGAAAGATGGGATTAATAGCTGAAATGAGAATCACATTTATTCTTGTGATAATTTTGCGGGAATCGAGAATTGCTGCTGATATTTTGCAGCTTTTTCAAACCCCAATCAAGATCATGGATGAAACTTGATTTATCGGTTACCGCAAGTTACTGTTTATCGTTTACCATGTTTACCAGTTACCGTGGGTTATTGTCATTTATCGGTTGTATTGGTATTTCGATTTATCGTGTGCCATGTTTACTGGTTACTGTGATTTGCCGTTTACTGTGTTTATTGGTTATTGGTTTATTGGTTAGCGTGTTTATTGGTTATTGGTTTATTGGTTTATTACCATGATTGGTTATTGGTTTATTACCATATATATTGGTTATTGGTTTATTGTTTTTTTAAAAATTATTATTGGTTTTTATTGGTTATTGTTTACTAGTTATTTATTTATTTGTATTTATTTTTGTATATTTATATGCTGCCCCCTCCTGCAAAAGCATCTTGGGTTTGCTAACAACATTTTAAAAACAAAATAACACCATAAAAACATCAACAGTTAAAATAGCCCAACAATAAAAAAAAACATCCTAACCCAACCCACCCTCACCCGTCTCCCTTGTTAAAGGCCCTGTCTACAGAAAGAGGGGAGGTTTATGGCCAGGAAGACCTCCAATGGGAGGGAGTTCCACAGCCCCGGAGTGGCCACTGAGAACACCTTCCTCATGGTCGACACTTGGGATACCCGGGGGACCTCAAGGAGCGTGTCCCAGGCCGACCACAGGGGCCAATCCAAAATCTGGAGGGTGAGGTGGTTCAACTGATAAACGGGGCCCAGGCCATAGGACCTTAAATGTAAGAACCAACTCCTTGAATTGGGCCCGGAAGACTATTGGCAGCCAGTACAGAAAGCGGAGCACTGGAGTAATATGCTCACGACACCCCATCCCCAAAGGAGACGGGCCGCTGCATTCTGCACTGGATGCAGTCTCTGGACCATCACCAAGGATAGGCCCATGTAGAGTGTGTTACAGTAGTCCAGTCTTGAGGTAATAAAAGCATGGATGATCATAGCAAGGTCGAAGTCCAAGACATACGACTTATGCCGATGCACCAGGTGTAATTGGCAAAATGCTGGGCATCCAGGCAGAGCTGAAGATCTAGGAGGACCCCAGACTACAGACCTGAGAGACAAGGGGTGGGGCAGGGACTCCATCAATGACGGAGGCCATCACTCCCCAAGCCTTCCCCACAACCATCTTGTCTGGATTCAACTTCAAGTGGCTCGCCGTCATCCAGTCCCCCACAGCTGACAAACATCGGGTAAGCACTGAGACTGCTGGGCCTGAGTCTGATGAAAAAGGGAGAGATAGTTGGGTGTCATCAGCATATTGATGACACCTTACACCAAACCTTCTGACTACCTCCCCCAATGGCTGCATATACACGTTGAACAAAAGAGGGGATAAGATGGAACCTTACGGGACTCCACATGTGAAGTCCCAGGGAACAGATGAACAGTCACCCAGTACCAGCACCACACTTTGAGTTCTCCTGGCCAGGAAGGAGCTGCACCATTCAAGAACAGTCCCACCCACCCCAGCCCAGTCCTGCAGCCGAGTCACCAAATACTTACGATCAACAGTATCAAATGCAGTTGAGAGATCTAACAGGATCAGCAGGGTCAAACGACTCTGATCCAGCTTTCGGGAGAGGTCATTGACCAAGGCCACAAGCACAATCTCAGTGCCATAACCTGGACGAAGCCCAGACTGTGAGGGATCCAAGAAACTGACTCAGTCCAGATGCTCTTGAAGCTAACGCGCCACCACCCATTTAGTAATCTTCCCTAAAAAGGGAAGATTAGAGACTGGCCAGTAGCTAGCCAGGGTGTCAATGTCCAACAATGGCTTTTTGAGGAGGGTCCGCACCACTGCCTCCTTGAAGTAGTCCTACACCCTACCCTCCCGAAGGAAGGGGTTTACTATACTGGCCATCAACGGCCCTAACGTCTCCCATCTGGCTTTAACCAGCCACGATGGGCATGGATCTAATTCACAATAGATGGCTCAAACAGCCCCAAGAACATCCCCTGCTTCAGAGGACAACACACATTGAAATTCATCCCATAAAACAGGACAAGACAGGGCTTCAACTGCCTCTGGTTCACCCACTGTTAAAAGTGCAGCATTGAAATGATGGTGGATTTGAGCAATTTTATCTGCAAAAAAGTCTACAAATAAGTCATAGTGAGCATTAGATAACTCTGGGTCCAGGAGGGGGGAGACTGGACTGATCAGCCCCCGCACCACCTGTAAAAGCTGAACTGGACAAGACTTAGTGGATGCAATGACGGTAGCAAAGAAAACCTTCACCGCCACGGTATAGGTATGTAACCAGACTCTATGTCGCAATCAGTCAACTTCAGTACAAGATCAACGCCATTATCGCTCTAACCACCGTCCTTCTCACTTCATCCGCTGTGGCTCCTCCGTATACCACGGGGACCTGCATTGTCAGCAGTTCAGGAGCAGTTGCCTGGGAGCCACACAGTCAATGGCTTCCATCAACACACAGTTACAAAAGGTCATGAGGTCATTGAGTGAACAACCATCAAAATCAGAGGGAATATTCCCCAGAGCATTCTGGAACCTCTCTGGTTCCATGAGTATCTGGGGGCGAATCAACCAAACTGTCTCTTTACCCTCCTGGAGATTGACATGTGCCAGGATACCGGCCTGGAGGACATAATGATCTGTCCATGACAAGGGCTCTGCTGACACCTCCTCCACTAATGGATTCCCTGCCTCAAGGCCAGTGCAAAATATCATGTCCAGGGTATGTCCTCCAACATACATGGGGCCAACAACTAACTGAGACAGGCCCATGGTTGCCATGGTGGCCATGAACTCATGCTCTGCCCCTCCAAGACTGGCATTAGCATAGATGTTGAAATCTCCTAGGACAACTGTCCTGGGGGACCGCAAGACCACCTCCGACACCAGTTCAGTCAGAGCTGGCAGGGAAGCTGCTGTACAGGTAGGTGGGTGCATGGTATATCAGCAGCAACCCCACTGTCTCCAACCAAATCCATCACCAGATGGAGACCCTCAATTCCCACGATAGATCACACAGGAAATCTCCTCATGGACCATGTCTTCTTAAAAATAATGGCTACACTCCCCCCCCCCAGTCTCTCTGATTGGATGGAATACTCGGCCGGAACAAGGTCAATCAATATAGGCCCCGACTCAGTGTCCACCCAGGTTTCCATAATTCCCAGACTGTAGTTGACTTATTAGCAACTGACCTCGCATTCACCAGAATCAAACCAAGGCCAGGGTCCCTCTGATTAGCGATCACCACACCACCTGACCGGGGGCCAGTGAGAGGGACAAGCATTAAATATCTGTCCTGCCTCACAGATCTAATACGCCTCCCAGAAGGACCATAATTCCTCCAGCCTGTCACGACCCCTATGGCTGCAGACCCCCCCCCAGTTCGCTCCTCCAACCCCCCCCCCCGGAAGGCCATCCCAACAGTCCCCCAAGGGAGACCCCCACCCTCCAACCCCCACCCTATCCTCCCCTCTCACAGGAGGATATAACTCCCTCTCAAAGGGTTTGTAGTATGTACCCTTCCCTCACATTTAGGGGGCCATCCACCCCACCCTAACCCAGTCCCATTGCCCCCCCCCCCTCACCACTGGGAGAGCAACAAATCACAAAACCCCCAAACCCCATTCCTCCACCCTAACTAAACATCCCTAAACCAGCCCCAACTTCCCCATTAGCACACTGTCCACCCACCCAAGAGCCCCTCCCAGCCCTCCCAGTCCCACTAAGGGCCACTCCCGGAAGTCCTGACTCTGTGCCCTGGCCCCACCCCCTCCTTCACAAGGGAGCAGCTGATGGTACCTGGGGCCAGGCAGCACAAGTCCTGGTGGGCCAAGTCCATGAAGCAGCCCTCGGTTGGGCTCATTCTTGCCGGCGGCCGGCGCAGGTAGGGCACTAGAGTGGCAGTGGCAGATGCCTAGGAGCCAGGTGGCAGGCCACATTTGGCTGCGCCCAGCCCGGAAGTCCTGACTGTGTGCCCTGTGGGGCTTTGTTGGTGGCTGTTTGAATTTAAAGTTCCCTGCTGCTGCAGCTTCTGGCCAAATCTTGGGCTCAGGACTCCTCCCCTTCCTTTGTGTCTCTGGCAATGCCGGTGGTAGTCCCAACACCAGTCCCCTTACTCACTGGGAGGCACGAGCACATAGCAATTCCCAGGCCCCCGATGACACTGGCTGGGATCAAGTTACTTGGGGAACAGCCTGTCTTCCTCTCATCTCCTCCAGTGTCACCCTCTTCCAAAAATAAGGGGCCGCCTCCGTGCCACCAATGGGTTGCTAATGGGACATCACCCTTTGGCGATGACCACAGGGCAACAGAGCCCTTTTATAGTTGTTGTTACCTGGGCGGAAGGAAAGACACAATAAGGGACACAACTGTGGAAAGGTTCCAAATAGCCCAAGGCAACAAACAGCAGCCGCCGCCCCTCCTTTTTCTGGGCAGCAGCACCCTTTTATAGTTGTTGTTACTTGGGAGGAAGGAAGGACACAACAAGGGACATAGGTGTGGGAAGATTCCAAACATCCCCAGGCAGCAAACAGCAGCCCTGTCACAGGGGAGGAGGAAAATACAGAGAATAAGGGTGGACCAGGGTTCACAGGGGCAGGGTTCACAAACCCCCAACAGACTCCCGAGGGTGAGGGCAACTCCACACAGTGCTCCGAGGTCACTCATGGGGGTAAAAATGCCCATCAGGATAGAATGGTGGCCCTTAAATCTCCAGGAGATTAGGCTTCTATCAAGGGGCACTGAGCAGTATGTACAGGAGTGCTTCCTCTCACCCGTCCCCCACCATGCACTCTTGATGCTCACCGAGGGGTCAGGGAAGGCAGTGCCAGCCATGAGGGTAAAAGGGCGAGGGTTCCAGTTCCACGGGGGGCAGGAGAGAGAGCAATGACATGGGCAGGAACAGGATAAGGACCCCCAGGGAGAGGGAGGGCAGACACCCCCCTGCTGGCTCGCTGCACACTCACTCTCTCACTCACACCAAGGGAAAATGCACTATGGTTCAGGACACACACACCACTCCAGGCACCCACACCTGTTCGCAACCACACTCCTTGATAGGGGATAACGGGGAAGGAAAACACAGGACAACACTATTACCAAGTCAATAACACACTGCACTTAGCTTCTCCGTAGGGGCTAATCTACTCAGATCACCGGCGCTATGTGCCTCACAGCGCCGGCGTTTATAGTGGCTGCCACGCCCCCTGGCATGCCTGCAGCTTCAAGGAGCGGTGCAATGGCACTGACCCTGCCTCTGTGCCTTGCGCCATGGTAGGGGAAGGCTCTCTTGCAGTGTCCCTTTACCCCGGCAACCACCGGGTTCCGCGGTGCGCCGGAAGGGGGCTCCGGAGGCCCTGCAGTGGGGGAAGAACCCGGGGGGGCAGGCCCCCTGGCGGGCCAGAGTCTTGTCATCATGAGAGCCCCCGCCCCTGGAGGTAAGGGGCAGTCCTGACAAGCCCCCACTTCTGGGCCAGTTAATGGTTTATTGCCATATTTATTGGTTATTGGTTTTTTGTTGTTTGGTTATTTATTATTGGTTTATTGTTTTGTTACTATGTTTATTGGTTTATTACCATCTTTATTGGTTATTAACCCAGTANGGGGGGGTGTTACTGGCGATGCAAAGGGAAGATCATTCGGATATTATTGGGGAATTTACTTCTGTGAGTGATAAAATCACTAGCCTATTGTTACAGCAGGTACTTCGGAAGGCCAAGGAGAGGAGTTCAAATTGTCATCATAATCCGTGGTATGATTTGGAGTGTAAATCTCTTAGGCCGTTTTCAGATGAGCGCGGCGGCGCCCGCGCTTATTTCTTTAAAAAGCCGGCAGCCCGTTCTACACGAGACGCTGCCGCCGAATACGCGCATGCGCGGCCGACGCGCATCCATTTCCGTGCGCGATCTGACCGGGTCGGCGATCGAGGCTGGTCATACGCGGCCGGAAATGGATGCGCGTCGGGCCGCACATGCGCGTATTCGGCGGCAGCATCTCGTGTGGAATGGGCTGCCGGCTTTTTTGAAAACAAGCGCGGGCGCCGCCGCGCTCGTCTAAAAACGGCCTTAGTTTCCTTTATCTTATTTTACTTCAAGAAGTTAAAATAAAATACAACTTAAATTGAGAAGAGTTTACCAAAGTAATAAATATGGATCCAAACTTATTCTAAGTAAAATACAGATATATTTATTTATTTTTATTTATTTTTAAACTTTTACTACCCCGCCCCTCCTGCCACAGGCAAATCGGGGCGGCTTACAATTCGTAAAACAACATTAAAACAACAATTAAAACAACTAAAAGGAGGGAAAGAAAATAACCCCATACCCCCCAAAACCCTCCACCCCCTCACCCATCTCCTCCGCCAAATGCCTGGCGGAACAGCCAGGTCTTACAACTTCTCAGAAAAGAGGGGAGATCCGGGGCCAATCGGGCCTCCACCGGAAGGGAGTTCCACAGTCGTGGTGCGGCCACCAAGAACACCCTCCCCTGCATGGCCCCCCAGAAGACTCAGGGGACCTCGAGCAGGGCGCCCCCAGATGACCGCAGGGATCGATCCAGCACCCAGGGAGTGAGGCAGTCCCTCAGATAGATAGGGCCTAGGCCATTTAGGGCTTTATAGGCTGAAACCAACATTTTGAATTGGGCCCGGAAAACCACCGGCAGCTAGTGCAGAGAGCGGAGCACTGGTGAAATATGCTCCCGTCAGCCCAGTCCTACCAGAAGATGGGCCGCCGCATTTTGCACCCGATGCAGTTTCCCAGCCGTCACCATGGGTAGCCCCACATGGAGCGCATTATAGTAGTCCAATCTGGAGTTGATGAAAGCATGGACGATGGTGGCCAGGTCAGAGCCTGACACAAACGGCCGAAGCTATCGCACCAGATGTAATTGGTGAAAGGTACTCCTGGGCATCCAGGTGGAGCTGTGTGTCGGGGAGCACCCCAATTGAGGGCAGACCCCATCAATAACCGGGGCCACCATCTCCATTGCCTTACCCACCAACATCACCTCCGTCTTGTCAGGATTCAGCTTCAGTCAGTTAGTCATCATCCAGTCCCCCACAGCCCTCAAACACCGAGTCAACACCGAGTCTGCAGGGCCTGGGTCTGTTGAAAAAGAGAGATACAGCTGGGTGTCATCAGCATATTGATGACACCGCACGCCGAACCTCCTGATCACATCACTGAGTGGCTGCATGAATACGTTGAACAGGAGAGGGGACAAAACCGAACCCTGCAGGACTCCACACGAGAGGTCTCGGTATGAAGAAAAAGACTCCCCAAGAACCACTCGCTGTGTTCTACCAGTCAGGAAAGAGTGGAACCATTCGAGAACAGTCCTGCTCACCCCTGCACAGTCCCGCAGTCGCGTCACCAACATCCCGTGATCAACTGTATCAAATGCAACCGAAAGATCGAATAGAACTAATAGGGTCGAATGACCCCGGTCCATTTCCCGGCGCAGATCATCCACCAAAGCCAGAAGTGCAATCTCGGTGCCATACCCCGGATGAAATCCCAACTGAAAGAGTTCCAGATAACCGATGCGGTCAAGATGTCCCTGCAGCTGCTGAGCCACTACCCGTTCAGTAACCTTCCCTAAAAAGGCAAGGTTAGAGACAGGCCGATAGCTGACAAGGGAGTCAATATCAAGAGATTGTTTCTTGAGCAGAGGCCGAACCACTGCCTCTTTGAGACAGCCCGGCACTCTGCCCTCCCGAAGGGAGGCATTGCACCCCAGCCAGCAACGGCCCCATTGTCTCCTGGCAAGATTTAATCCGCCAGGACGGGTGAATATAATGTGAAATAAGAAAGAATACAAATATCTCAATAAGAAAGAGAGACAAAATATATAGATAGAAGTACAAATGAAAATATAAATGAAGGTTGTGGGTGTGCATTTCATTTTCATTATTATAATAACGAAAATGAAATAGGATTTTTTAATTTTCATTATTCAATAATAAAAATGAAAGAACATAAAAAAAAGAAAGGAAATTGTTTTGTTATTACAAATTAATAGGAAAAACCTGAAAAACACATTTTCAGCGGTAACTTCTTTATTTGTCATCCGATTTTGGCAGGTTTGTACCCACAACGGAGGGAATTGTGTGTGCCAAATTTCAGAAAGATTGGATAAAGGGATCCGATTTTATAAGCGGTTGGCATGGATGAGGTGGGGAGTTCATCTTTTCCTCCTGTTGAGAAATTTACTAGCTTAACAGGACTTCTCCTCCTAGGTGAATTGAAGTTGGCTATACTGTAGTTCATTGTGCCTTCCCTTCTTCGTAGCACCTTCCACATGTAGCGCCAGCCACAGCCTGGCTTTACAACTGAAAATTATGTGGACATTGGTTTGCAAAATTAGTTTCATCTGTACTATTAAGTTTTAACATGTTGTAGAATGTAGTTTTTTAAGGGGTAAGAGAAATGACAAATCTGTAGTACAAACTGTGGCAACTGAACAGAAGATTGTGGAGCCTTTGCAATGAAAATAACATTTATCTTTCTATGAAGTTGTTTCAGGATCAAGCTAAGGGTGATATGCCAGACTCTATGTAACATGATGGTTTCTTGCTTACATTGCTGGGCCGTATATCCTTTACTAATGATTATATATTGTTGACTGAAAAGGAAAGCCTGACAAACTGCAGTTAAAATAATGCCCCCCTTGAGAAACTGTGTTCAATCGATGAACTCCCAGTGCATGTTTAGGTATTGAGACTTTTGAAAAATAAATTTTATTACTTTTCTTGATCAGTGGAAAAAGTGCCTAAGGTGACCAAAATAAATCAGAATTGTTGAAAATGGAAAACATTCCTAATAAAGAAAGTTAAAGCCATGACTTTTCATATACATTGAGGATTTTGTCCAAATATTTGTCACAGTTAATTTTTTCATATATGGATTGAACTTTGGACCTCTCTTTTCACATTGTAAACATTACCAGTTACAGTACATATCTTATCTCATCAATTGGTAAGAATTTCTATTAACGTCATGCCATGAAAAGGTGTGTTAACTTTTTCCTGTATATTATTTACAATCTCCAACACAGACTTTATCCAATTGTGCAAAAGTGTTTACTTGGCATTTTGATTGTTTAGACCATTGCAATGGCATAGACACTTGTAATTTTACTTAATAAACATGAGTGTTTGATGCATATCTATGACCAAGAAAATTCCATCTCGTATCATAAGTTGAGCTGAAACTCTGTCCTTGGTTTTACTCAGTATTTTCCAGGGATCACGGTGCTCAACTTAATTTTACTGAGTACCAAGGAACCGAGTAATGGTCATTGTACTTAGTTTCTTGGTAACTCCTTGATAGAGCAATTGGACGTGGCAGGCAGGAAGGGGTCTAGGCACAAGTCCCCTAATGTGGAAGGCAGAAAGGTGTGGCAGACTAGAAGGGGCAGCAACACAAACTCACCAAGAGGATGCGGCCAATGGAGTCAAAGTAGAGTTGGCTCACCACTTTCTGCCACTGGTGAGGTCTACCCAGTTCTGTGACCCCAGGTGATCGGGCTGCCATTTTTTCCCTGGAGCATGCTGGACTACATTTCCCAGAATTCTCCCAGAGAAAAGTTTGCAGCCCAATCACTGGGTTAAGAGCTCGGGGGGTGGTGGGGAGATCACACTGGCAGAGACAGCAAGCAGCAAGCCGGCCCCACTTCAGCTCCATGGGCCATGTCCTCTTGGTGAGTTTGCTTTCCTGGCCCTTTCTGCCTCCTTCCTGCCCACCACTTAGGGGACTCCATAGACTACTTGATAAAATACTCATTATTTTAATGAGTATCACGTATTTTACTGAGTACCAAATGGTATTGAGTGTTTGGCAGTATTACCGAGTAGCTCTTGAAAACTTGG
This sequence comes from Sphenodon punctatus, assembly GCA_003113815.1. NCBI lineage: Eukaryota > Metazoa > Chordata > Lepidosauria > Sphenodontia > Sphenodontidae > Sphenodon > Sphenodon punctatus. Next base: position 1,093,168 of record QEPC01011258.1, on the reverse strand, counting down.
GACCCGTATTTGGCTGCTCAGAAATACACGTGAATACTTTTTCTTCTACTCAATTCAGCCCTAAATAAGAGATTATGCCCATGGGCATGGTTGTAAAAAGGGGAAGGAGAAATGTAGTGAACAATCTGCTCTTTAAATTTCAGCAGTTGCACTAGCCCTACAGAGACAGGGAGATGTCGGAACTGAAACCACAAGAGTGTAACCGAACTAAGCTCTGAGTGTTGAAACTCAGTCTAGATTTGGAGTACAGGATATTCGTAAGTAAAGGCGTTGGATTCACAGGGCAGGTAAAGTACATAGTCAGATGGTTGGGTAAGGGCCAAGTGGTCTAAGGAGTTTCAGTGCCTGAGAACTAGAGAAGGAGTGATACACAGATCAACAGCCAGGTGGTCAGTCCAAGCCAATAGCCCTTTTTACATGGGGCGCAATGCCGGGGGGGGTCGGTGTGTGCCATGGTCCCTATACGGTTGGTGGTGGGAGGGTGTAGACGGGTGCACACCCATCTAAACCCACCTCCACCCATCTACACGCACAGAGCAACCACCGTTCTTCTTTGAGTGGGGCTCTGTGACTCACACCAGTGGGTTCTGCACCTGCGCAGTACCAGCCATTGGAAGATTCTCCTAGCATTTATCTGTGCAACCTCAGAGCCCATGCCTGATTGGCTGCCATTTTGGCGGACTTCTGGAGACAGTATATAAGGCAGGGTGGGGCGCACGTTACCTCAGTTCCTTCCAACCGCCAAGCAAGGCTGTTGAAGGAAGTTCTTCTCTTTGTGGTACTCTTCTCTTGAAGACTTTTACCTCAGGAAAATATCTTATATATACAATCTTCATTAGTATTTGTCAAAGAGAAACCTTCTTTTTGACGTTAACGCCTTGTTTCCATCCCCCCCCCCTCCCTCCATGGGACAGGCAGGGGAGGGAGACCGAGTGGCCCTGCTGCTCCAACATGCCAAACATGACAAAGAAAGGGTGCTTCAAGAAATATAAAATCTGCCGCATCCCCATCCCTCTCATGGACCCTCATGACATGTGTCTCTTCTGTCTCAAGGAGGTCCATAAAAAACATGGCTGTCAGACCTGTGGTAGTCTATCTAAACACTCCATAGAAAACCTCAAGATGCAGCTCTAATTCCACCTGACTGAAAGGCGTTCCAGCCCCACAGAGGCCCTCTCCTTCATTCTTCTGGGGCTCTGGCATTGCCAAAAAGGACGGCCTCTGCGCCTCCTTCTATGGGGTCAAAGTTCCGTTGCCTCAGCCACAAACTTCTGTGCAAAGGCACTCAGCTCAGGAGACTGTCTCCACACTGAGAATGGCTCATGCACCAGTCAAAAATCGGACTGGAATCGAGGGGCTCAACTGCATGGACTGAAACCTCTGCATCGGCCCAAGCCCTGGTACTGGGAGAAGCCCCCGTACAGACAGATGCATCTACACCAACAGATCCTCCCATGCAGGGAACTACCGTGGCGGCCCCCACACCGAGCATGATCTCCACACCGAGGGAAGTCCCCATATCTAGCACCCCTCTGCACACATTGGCTCATGGTGAAGCCTGCGTACCGAGACTCCCCTCCATACCGACAGCTTCGTCACCAAAAAAGCAGAAGTCTGTCATCTTTTCTCCTACCAAAAAATGATCCTCAAAGAAATCTCCTAAAAAGAAAAAGCTGGACAAATCTTCAGATCCTGAATCTGGATCCAAGTGCTCCAAAAATGCACATCTCTCTCCACCAATCTCTCCATGCATTTGAGCTCACTCCAGCTTGGGCTATCACCACCAGTGCTGGTGACTCCTACTATCTCTCCATGAGCTTTAACTGAGAACTCCCCAAGCTTCTCACCAGACTCTTATCTGGATACTGATGATCAAACGTACAGTTCTCCGCACTTCTTACACCCATCCACACCACCGGAGTTTCCATGACCCAGACTTAGAAGTGTGATCTCTTAATCGACAAAACTTCATCATGTAGAACCAAGTTCACTAGCTCATCTTCCGAGTTATTAATGGCCACATGCACCGTACTGGCTTTCTCCTCGCTACCACCCCTACCAATGGGATCAGCCCTATTCAGTGGGCTACGACTATTTCCAATATGCTTCTAGGGGCATGAGACACCCGTCCCCTGCACCATCAGCAGCACTGGGCAGACCATCCACTTTTGCTCCATTACCAACTCCAAGGATGTCCACAAGTCTCCACTCCAGAGACTCCCAGACTCTTCTAACACAAATTGCAAGGGCTCTGAAAGAAACATTACAGCAGAGTATCCCAGTCTCAGCTACTGCAGCACATTTACTGAAAACTGTGTCTCTCCCACTGCCTCTAACTCCAGTACGCTCGACTTCCAGCATGCCTGTGTCTTCATCTGCTCCTCCTATCCTTTCATCACTACCTGCAGATGTGTTCAATCCCATGACAGCTGCAGATCACTCAGCTGCAGATCACACGCATCAGCATCCTGCACGGGCAGCTCTTTTCCAGCTTCTGATGGGGAGCGCCCCAGATGTCTGAGGAACATAGAAAATCAGAACACTCTGATATTTCTAATAAGGACACTTCTCCTTCTATGTCATTCAGTGAATTGGGGGACTCTCTCTCATTTCCATCTGATAATATCTCAGATCCTGTTTAGGTGGTCTACTCAGAGGATCATAAGAAGTTCCAGGCTCTCATTGCAAAAATGTCGAAAGCCTTGAACATAAAAATGATTCCAGTTGAAGAAGAGGAAGAAGATCCTATTTATAAAAGTCTATCCAAGAGAACCTCATCCAAATTAACCTTTCCTCTCTTAAAAAATCTAATGAAACAATCTAGGCTTCACTGGAAAACACCATCAGTGACCCGTCCTGTGGACTCCCACTTTAGTGCCTTTTACCCGGTGCCAGCAGAGGATCACTCTATGTTTGTAAAACATTCTACCCCGAACACGATGGTGGTTCAAGCATCTACGGACAGATCATCAAAGACTTCAGAAACCTCTCATCTGACAAGGAGAGCAAACAAATAGACATCCTAGGAAGAAAACATTTTTCTTCCACTACCGTGATTCTCGGGGCATCAAACTATGCCTCTGCGATGTCTACATTTCAATATCTACTATGGGACTCCTTGGGTCCACTTCTGGCCCACATGCCTCCAGGTGACAAAAAGAAAGCGGAGGTCATCAGAGTTGGGGGTCTCTCTCTAGCCCAATCACAACTGACAACATCAGCACACATTGCTGACACAGCAGCCAGAGCAACGGTGAATAGTGTGGTGGCTAAAAAGTACGTCTGGCTCCGCTTCACAGCTCTGCCATACCTGGCTTACGCAAAGATTGAAAATCTAAAATTTGATGAGAAGGGACTTTTTGCCACAGACACGGACGAAGTTCTAGCAAAAATGAAGAACACTAAGATAACGACATACGTGCTGGGCATCACTTACAAAACTAAAAAGAGGTACCCTTTCACCCCATCAAATAAGTCTGCTGATATACCCCTGGATACTTCCAGCAATCCCAGAAGTATTTCCCTTCTTCTCAGCCTCAATTGTAGTCAATGAGACAATATAATAGATCAAAGTAAAGGTCTCGTCAGCAGACTACATCATCAACTTCTGCTCCCAAGAAACAGAGATCCCATTTTTAATCAGGGCATCCAAAACTTACAAGCAATTCCCAAAGAATTTTTCTTCCCAAACAAATTGACTTCTTGTCTAAAATTTTGGCCTATTATATGTGGCAAGTAGTTTCTTTACTCCATTTCCCATGGTTACATGATCCAATTCGCAAAAATTCCCTTCCCCAAACCCCCTTTCCTATCCCTCTTTAGGGATCCATCTCACAAGACATTCTTGGAGCAGGAGATTTTAGCCCTCCTCTCTAAAGGAGCTATTGAGGAGGTGCCTGAAAATTTCCATGGAAGGGGCTTCTACTCATGGTATTATCTAGTACCTAAGAAGAATTGGGCCTTAGTGTCATGCCTTATCGCGCTGCACCTAGACAGAGCTGCGAGCAGTGTATCGGTAGGCAGAGGGGGGGGGGGGGTCCCACACGGGACGAGACCCCAGCGTTGGGAAAAGACATGGGGCAGGCCCAGCCCTGCCTCCGAAACACCATGCCGCAGGCCCCTCCAACCCACCCTTGTAGGAACAGAGTGGGAGCCAACGGGGGCAATCACCAGCATCAGCAGCTCCTCCGACTGAGTCCGGGGCATTAGTCCCACCCAAACTCAGCACACGGCTGGCAGAGCGGCGTGGGTGGAGTCTTGACCACGTCATAGGCAGCCTGCCAGCATAAAGCCTGCTGCTGGCTTGCCTGCCAGCCTGCTGGCTTGCCTGCCAGCATAAAGAGACCGGCGGGGCAGTAGATTACCGCCGGTAATCGATTGAGAGGCTGGCCCCTATATTGGTCCTTGGTAGTCCTGAGCTGCATGTGTCAGTGTTGCGTGTCCACCTTCCCTTTCCCCTCGAGTGTGTGAGATCGTGTGAGTGAGTTGTCCCACCTACTCCTCCCCCCAATGTACCTGTGCGCCTGATTCCTTGGCTTCTCCCCCTCCTCATCCCTGAGCGCTAGCCCTGTCCTCTGTCCCTTCCCCCCCTTTCCCTCTTCCGTCCACCACTCCATGGCAGAGCTTGGGACCCTTGCCTTTGTACCTACCCCCCCCCATGCCCAGGGACCCCTGGGAGTGCGTGAGCAGGCTAGTCCTGAGTGGTTCCAATCTGTCTGGTTCCCACCCCCCTTGCTGGGCAAACTCCTCCTCTCCTTCCCAGTGGGTTGCTCTCAGGAATTGAGAGAAAGCCCGTCTAAGATCCTGAGGGAATTACCTACCCTGTGGTACCACTCGAGAGAGGAGACCCTGCCCAGGGGCTAAATACCCCCTCTCCTGTCCTTACGGTCCCCCTGTGACCCCATCCCCCCTAACACTTAGGCCCATACTGGACCTTAGAATGCTGAACCAGTTCATAAGATCCTTTAAATTCAGGATGGTCACCCTGGAGAAAATACTCTCTCTCCTTTTCAAGGGAGCTTGGTTCTCTGCTTTGGATTTACAGGGTGCTTATTTCCTATTCATCCCGCCCACTTTAAATACCTAAGATTCACATTTGAAAATTCTCACTTTTAATACAAGGTTTTGCTTTTGCGGCTTTCAACAGCTCTGAGGGCCTTCACTAAGTATCTGGCACCAGTTGCAGCATTCCTAAGAAAACAAGGCCTCTCAGTCTTCCCTTACTTGGATGACTGGCTCCTGGTTTCATAGTCAAAGCACCTGTTGCAGGAAGATACCCAGTTCACCATTGACCTCTTGCAACAACTTGGATTTGTGATCAGTTTTAAAAAAATCGAAATTAACTCCTTCACAATCCATCAATCAATTCATAGCTGCAGAGATCAACTCACTCAAACAGAGAAAGTCTTTCTACCATGGCATCGATTCCTCACAATCCAAAACACAGTGGCTACCCTCTACACCCAACCTACCCAAACCATCCGTACGTTCCTACAACTTCTAGGCCAGATGGCTTCAACTACATCAGTTGTGAGAGACACCAGCCTGAGGATATTCCCCCTTCAACACTGGCTGGCCTGGAGATATTCTCCGTCAGAGGACGACATAGATCACTACCTCACCATACCCCCCTCAATCCTGCTCTCCCTGTCTTGATGGACCAGAGAAGACAACTTGCTAGAACGGATGCCTTTTGCTCAACCAGTCCCAGACATCCTACTGACTACCAATGCTTCCCTGTATGAATGGGGTGCTCACTGCAAAATGTTACAGGTGAGCGATGCTTGGAATGAATGGGAACGTTCCCTACACATCAGCCTCTAAGAACTATGAGCAATTCGATTAGCTGTGAAGGCATTCCTTCCTCTCATCAAGGACAAGAACGTCCAGATTGCCACAGACAATACCACGGCAATGTGGTATATCAACAAACAGGGAGGCATCCGCATGTCCAGGCTCTACAGAGAGGTGACGAAGCTCTGGAAGTGGTCTATTCTTTCAAACATTCATCCCATCACAACCCACCTCGCGGGTCAATCCAACGTGATTGCAGTTGTACTGAGCAGGGCGGGCACTCTGAAGCACGAATGGATGCTGAACAGATCTCTCGCTCTAAATCTATTCTCCAAATGGGGTCAACTGAAAATAGATCTGTTCGCTTCACCACACAACACCCAATGCCCCGTATACTGCACTCAAGCAGGGAAGGGGCAGGGATTGCTAAACGACGCACTTCTAACCTTTTGGACAGATCACCTACTGTACACCTTTCTTCCATTCCCCCTAATCACTCGAGTCCTAACGAAACTGGACAAAGAGAAATCCTGCTGTATCCTCATAGCTCCCAGCTGGCCCAGGCAGACATGGTTTACCAGCTTACAGACCATGGCTGTACATCAACAACATCTTTCTCTTCTCCAAGATCTCCTTCACCAGAATGACAGAGACATTCTTCAACCCAAGTTCCAATTGTTGCACCTGTCAGCTTGGCTGATATCATCCTAACTCACCAAGACTTGCTGAGTCTGAATGAAAAGGTAGTTCATATCCTAAAGAGTGCTCATAAGGAATCGACTGACAAAATGTACAATCTGAAATAGAAACATTTTTCCATATGGGTAGCTTCTCAGCAAATACGTCCAGAAGCAGCTACCATAATCAACTTCATGACCTATATGGTCCATCTCATATCACAAGGACTGGGCCCATCCTCAATAAAGGTCCACCTGCAGGGCCGGCCTTACTGCGGGGCGGCCGCTCCGGGCCCCCTCCTGGGGGAGCCCTGCGCTCGGGGTCCACCTGAGTCTCGGCCATGGAGTGAGGGAGAGGCGGGGCCTCTACCTCTCACTCCCAGGCTGAGTTCGAGACAACAGGCAGTGGAGGGGGTAAGCAGGAGTGAGGGAGAGGCAGAGGTCCCACCTCTCCCATACTCTGTGATCCCCTCCACTGCCTGTCAGTCTTGGCCAGGGGGAATGTGGGAGAGGCGGGCCCTCTGCCTCTTTCTCACTCCCCCTGTCCGAGACTGACAGGCAACGGAGGGGGCCATGGAGTGAGGGAGAGGCAGAGGCCCCGCCTCTCCCTTACTCCCTGGCAACTTTCAGTGGCGGTGGGCGGTGCAGTTGCAAATTTAATCTGTCGCTGTGAAGCCCATTCGAACCCGACCCAGGGAGCCAGCGAGCGGACCCGACACAGGGTCCAGGTTGTCGTCGGCGACAGATCGGGTAAGCACCCTGAAATTGCTGGATTTGGGGATGGGTGAAGGAGAGTGCCCCTCCGCCCCTCCCCAAGCCCAGGTCCATGTAGCACCCCCAGACCAAGCCAGGGAGCACCCCTAAGCCCGCCGGCTAACCTGTCCTGGGCCACACAAATAGTAAGGCCGGCCCTGTCCACTTGGCTGCAAACTCTGCCTTCTTGTCCCCTGTTGATGGTCAACCGACCTTTTCTGATCCATTACTAAAACCTTTTCTCAAAGGGCTCCACAACATTGCCCAACTTGTTTGAGACCTTGGCCCTCCATGGGATTTAAACCTCATCTTGGGGAGGCTGATCCTAACTCCTTTTGAGCCACTGGGAAGTGCAGCTTCCTCTCTGCACCTGCTATTGTTAAAGGTCTGCATTCTGGTAGTCCTGACGTCTGCTGAAATGGCAAGTGAAATAGCAGCCTTGTCGATACTCCCTTTGTTCGTAATCTTCCACAATGATAAAGTTACTCTAAGTCTACCTCCCACGTTTCGACCTAAGGTGATCTCCATATTCCATATGTCCCAGGACATCGTATTGCCAGTCTTCTTCCCGAGGCTTCACTCCTCCTGAGGGTAATTGACTCTACATGCGCTGGACTTCAACAGAGCCTTGTCTTCTTAGATCAAAAGGACTAAACCTTTTTGTAAATCTAATTCCCACTTCATCACTGCCGGAGGGCCTTCACCAGGAAACAAAGTCTTGCCTCAGTCCATCGCTTCCTGGTTAGTGGAATGCATCTCCCTCTTTTACACTCTATTGAATAAACAACCTCCAGAGGGTCCTAAAAGACATTTCACTTGAACCATGGCTACCTCCGCTGCCCTGCATCGCAAGTTCCCTATAGAACAAATCTGTAAAGCAGCCACGTTGTGGAGCTCTGCACATACCTTTGTCAAGCACTATACACCAGACATCGCAGCTCGTGTAGACACTGGTTTGGGGAGAGCAGTTCTTCAATCTCTATTCAAGTAGATTCCTTCCCCCTTAAGGGGAGACTGCTTTGTAAATTTCCTACTGGTGTGAGTCATGGAGCCCCACTCTACGAAGAAATGGGTTACTCACCTGTAACCTTGGTTCTTCAAGATGGGCTCCGTCACTCACACCATGCACTCACCTTGCCCACTGCATCTACTTGAAGCATAATTGAGATGTAGGGGTTGGAAGCAACTGAAGTAACACACACCATGGCCTGCCATATATACTGTCTCTAGAAGCCCACCAAAAATGGCAGCCAATCAGCCACGTGCTCTGAGGGCGCATGGATAACTACTAGGAGAAGCTTCCAAAGGCTGGTACCACACAGGCGCAGAACCCACTGGTGTGAGTGATGGAGCCCATCTTGAAGAAACCAAGGTTTCAGGTGAGTAACCCCGGTTTTTTTCCAGTTGTTCTGTGTGGGATGGGTGGAGGTGGGTGTGCATGCATGTGCGCAGGAGCACACCCACCCACCCACACACACACCCTCCCACCTTGGGATTTACATGAGACTCACCCATGCATGAACACTCAGATTTCTGGACGTTTATGCATGGGTGCCACCCATGTAAAAAGGGCTATAGTCCAAGATAGGTGACCAGGGCGGGGGAAGCCAAAACAGGTGGAATAAAGGAGCAGGTAAGGGTCAGTGAGATGAGGTAGGTGTGGGGAGAGAAGGTTGTGGATGGCACAAGTGCACCAACAGGACAAATCTGGTTGCTTGGGTCAATAGGTTTGTTATGACTCAGGAAGTTAAATAGAGATGCCTGCTTGATTATGGTGCAGGTCATCAGTAGCCAATAACGAACTTGATGCATGGAGCCTGAGGGAGTCAGAATTTATAAGATGCTACAAGTCTGTAGTTCCTCTGTTTTGCCAGTGCAGTCTTAGGGTGCTGTGGATGGTGGTTTTGCCTGTGTAACTGGAGAACCAGATTTTGAGGACAACAGTCCCACGGAGTCCTAACGATAGAGAGATCCTCATCCACAGACCTCCTGTTGTAGTTTTGGTGCATGTGCCTTAGTGTGTGTTACAGTAGGTTGTGAGTTTGAATCTCACTTTACTGACATTGGTTGAAAACAGACATACACCTTAATTCTGCTTTAACACTGCTTTAACATTCTTATGCATGTTGCAGAGTTGCATAGAGTGCCAATTAAGCCTGAAACAACATGCAGCAGTGTCTGACAATTCTGTTGGAAACCTCCCATCCATTGCTACTTTCCTAACACGACATGGACACGGCATCCCCATACTTGTTCCGATGTTTTCTGCTGCTTTCCACTATTGACTATCGCTATTTCTCGGAAGCAGAGAAATTGTCTGAAACTGTCGCAAGTCCCATAAAGTGTCAGAAAATGCCGCGAAGTGTTAGAATGTGTTTCTAAATTGTCAGAAAAACTGTTGGAAGTGTTGGAAAAACTGTCTGAACTATCGGAAAAACTGTCAGAGCTGTCAGAAATTGTCACTATTAACTTCAGTGACGCAGAATACCTGGAACTGTCGCAAAATGTCGGATAGTGCCGTAAATTGATGTCAGATGCTGTCAGAGAAGCAGCAAGACTCAAAATGTCTACAGTAATCAGCAAAACAGAAAACAACGCTGCCGCTTCACGCCTAGTGCCAATACGGCTATGCAACATGCATAAGAAATGTTAAAGCAGTGTTAAAGTGAAGTTATGTGAATGTCAGAATGAGAATGCAGCGGCTCACCTCCTTTTGGGAGCATATTACACTGGTGGTCTAAAGTCTACACTGGCTCCCTATAGCTTTCTGAACACAATTCAAGGTGCTGGTTTTGACCTGTAAAGCCCTAATTGGTCTAGGCCCCACATATCTGAAAGATAGTCTGTCCTTCCATTTCCCAACATGGCCTCTGCGATGGGCCAGGAGTGCTTCTCTGTGAGTACCTTGTTCGCATAGAGTGCATTCTTGGTTGTTTCCCCAGTGCTTTCGAACTCCCTTTACTCAGAGGTTCATTTGAGTCCATGCCTGAGCATCTTCTGAAGGCAGTGTAAGACTTTTTTATTTGAAAAGACATTTGGTGGGTGGGGTTTGGTGGGTGATTTCGGAATAGAGCTGTGAGAGGGTTTGGGAGAGTAAGTGGTATTGGGTGGGTTTTGTGTAGGTTTGTAAGCCTCCCTGAGCCTCAGGGAAGGAGGGCATATAACCTGAAATAAATAAATTAATAAATGTTTTCACCCATTGTCTCCTATACATTTCATCTTTTTCCCTTTCAAACACAAACTGGCACTACATAAGGAAGTAGGCTCTGCTCCTTTATTTCCTAAATAAACCAATAGTAGAAGGGCACAGCTAGGAACAGAACCCAGGAATCTTAGCACAGTAGTCCAAAGTTTCACTATCCAGTGACACTGCAAATGCTGCAGCAGCAACATCCTATTTAACGTATTGCACAATATGCAAAGTGGCTGAATTAAATTTAGTGGATGAATTTAAGAAACAGTCAACTGTTGTTTCTAGGCTCAAGTGGCAGATCTTTGAAAAATAAATATTTATTTATTTTATTTATTTCTACAATTTGTACCCTGCCCCTCCTGAACACAGCTCGGGGCGGCTTCCAACAATATAAAAATACATAAAAACAAATATAAAACAATTTAAAATAATCAACAGTTTAAATGTTTAAAACAGGGCCCCGGGAATTAAAACAGTAAGCAGGGTAGGGGAGAAGAACATATCCCTAACCCACCCTCCCCCCCCACCCCGAAGGCCTGGGTGAACAGCCAGGTCTTACAACACCGCCGGAATGACAACAGGCTTGGGGCCAGGCGAGCTTCCTCCGGAAGGGAGTTCCAAAGGTGCGGCCCAGCCACCAAGAATGCCCTCTCCATTGTGGCCCCCCACTCTACGCGGGGAACCTCCAGGAAGGCACCCCCAGCCGACCGCAGGAGCCGCTCTGGGGCACAGAGGGCGAGGGGGTCCCTGAGGCCTGAAGGCCTGAGATTTCGCTTGGCATAAATGCAAGGATGTTATATGGGTGTGACTGGTTTTATTTAAAGTTTGTTTTGTTGTTGTTTTTTTAAGAGAGAGAGAGCGCCAGGGAATAGGGCTTCAAAAACCTGAAGGTGAAGGTGTTCCTCCTCATGCCAGCATGAACTTTTGTTACTGTACTGTCACTTATTCATAATTAATATAGTACTGTGATTGTTTTTGCAGCATCAGCATGTACTGTATTTAATTTGGATAAATTTTACAGTAGAGGCCCCCAAACTAGATCAGAATCCCAAATGGAGTCATGCCGTCTACAGATGATGGGGTCACAGGGAATGTTTAGCCATCATGGAAACCACTCATGAGTGAATGCTTACTTTAACATCTAAATACTGTCCCCAAAGGGAGATGGCAGTGGCTACTTTGCTGCTATGCTATCCTCCCGCATGAGAGCTACTGGGTCCATGGCAGGTCTGCATTGTAGGCAAGGAGGGTTGCACGTAGCTATTATGTTAAACAGGACCTAACAAACAGGACCAGTCTTACCACAGGGTGACTGGGGTTACCACCCCAGGCACACTATTTTATTAACTTCTGGAGGCCCCACAGTGGCCCCCGTTTTCACCAGGGCAGAATTCAGTGTCCCCACATCTTCCCAGCAGAGCCCCAAACATGACCACCTCTAGCATTCAATGGAGGGTGCCACCGGGGAAGTGAGGCCACCACAGGCCCTGCATTTTATCTTCTCTCTGGGCCCTGCAAATTCTAAGGCTGGCCCTGCTCACAACAGCTCTGTGGAGAGCACACACGTACGACAGTGGAGGCAGGAGAAGCTACACTGCTTTTGCTGCCACTGTCCAGTGTTTTCCAGGACTGGGGGCAGAAAAAGAAGAAGGTGTGGGGAGCGGTCTGGGGATAGCCATCAGTCCGCTTCCCGCTACTCCTGGTTATATGAAGCAGTAGACTCTGGTGGCAGAAATCCTATGGCAATTCTCCTGCAGCTTAGTGTCCCCTTGGGACAAGTAAGCCCTTCCCTTCTTTCCCAACACTGACACACGTAACAGCTTATGGGTAGCCACTGACTACCCACGAGTTATTATGTCTAGAAAAATAAATAAATCTTGTTTTCTTTTTAAAAAAAACAAAAAACAGCAGCAACTAGGTATTGGGGCTTGCCCTTGTTGGCAGTCCCAACCATGTCACGTTGTGAAGTCCAAAACCACCCACAATCCCAAGTTATACTGAGTATACTCTGCATATCTTTGTCTTCAGTTGCAGGATTATATTAAGTTTTAAAATGGGAAAAAAGTTTGTGTGAGAATGGTTTGAATTTTCATAGGCCTTGTCTGAAACCTACTTACACATAAATAGTCTTCAATGGGATTAATTACATAAGTAGCCTAGACATATCAATATGCAGGTAGTAGCACTGTCAACCCAACAGAGGGGAACAATCTTTGTGAAGATAGTTGACTGAATGTATGTTGATTTTCTATTTTGCATTTGGAATCCAAAGCTAGTATTATGGCTCCATACTTTCTATATTATGATTAGAGAATATGATTCACCTACTTTTAAGGGAACAATAGAATGTAGGAGGAAAATTCAACAAGCAGCTGAACCCCTTTTCATTTCTTTTCAATAACTGTAACCCTGCTCAGGCCCAGAATAAGGGCTTGATCCTTACTGCATTGAACCCAATGCAGCTTTGCCCTTGAAAGTTCAAGGCTGATGTGTCAGGGTGGTACTGCCTCTTAGGGGACTACACCAGAAAAGGAGCAGGGGTATGACTTGCCCTCAGACCCCCACGGAATGCTACCAAGTTTTTTCACTCTTTAAGGTGCAGGGCTAGAGCTGAAATGGGAGGCATGCTTTTAATTCCCAAGTAAAGCAATTCCGGGTAGCCTACCAGTTGCCTGATCAGTATCCTTATACTGGGACAGGTAACCAACTACCCAAAACACCGGGTATTACCATTACTGAGTAACCATCTTTCCGTTTTACCAACCCATTCCGACGTTGTTGCTGTTTATATATCTCTTCAAATTTCTGAATCTGGTTATTTTTGTCATTGTGCACACACTACAAAAGGGGCCATAGAACCATCAGTGGATATATAGAAATGGACAGAAACCACCCTCTGGGGAGGAGGCTGCAGCCTTTTCTTTCTGATTTGGATCTGGCCACTTGTGTCATCCATACTTTCATCACCTCGAGGCTAGATTACTGCAATACACTCTACGTGGGGCTGCCCTTGATGACTGTTCGGAAGCTGCAGCTGATGCAAAACACAGCGGCTCAGCTCCTTTCGGGGACGAGTTGCAGGGAGCACAGTACACCAGTGCTCCAAAGTCTGCACTGACTGCCTATAGCTTTATGGGCACAATTCAGGGTGCTGGTTTTTGACCTTTAAAGCCCTAAACTGTCTGGGCCCTACATATCTATGAGACCACCTATTCTACCATGTTCCATTGCAGCCCCTGTGGTTGGCTGGGAGCAGCCTTTTTTATGTTCCATCTGGTACTTCTTGTACGAAGAACAGGGTGCACAGGAGGGCATTCTTGGTTGCTGCCCCAGTTTTATGGAACTCCCTTGTCCTGGAGGTTTGTTTGAGCCTGAGCCTAAGCATCTTCTGAAAGCAGTGCAAGACTTTTTTGTTTAAAAAATCATTTGACAGATGGGGATAGGGGTTGGTTGTGAGTAGTGGGTTGGGTGGAGGATTTTGAGGGTTTGGGGGGCTCGGTTGGTTTGAGGGGAAATGTTGGTGGGGATAGGGGTTGGGAATTTTATGCTGTTTTATATGCTGTTTTATTTATTGTGTAAACTGCTCTGAACCATTTGAGAAGGCTAGGGTAGAAATTGGAAAAATAAAATATAAATAAATAATAAAATGCTAAATTGGTAACTCATTAAAATGGTGGAAAACTGAATAATAGTAACTCAGTAACAAAATACTGGTAGCTCATAATGGAAAATAGTAATTCAATCATTTGGGTAGCAAATGAGTACCATTTAGTGCCCAGTCAGTCTGACCCAGTTTGAGCACTGCCATTTCAATGGGTGTAAGGACCAGGGTTTGAATGGGTACCTTTGGGGTCTTGCAGGTGGTGGCTGACTCTACAGTACCACTGGCCCACTCTGGCCACGGCTCATGGTTCATTCTGGAGGCCATCCCTGGTGCCAGTCTGGCCACACTGCTCCTCTGTATTACTTCATGTTCAAATGATCCTGGTTGGCTGCCTGCAGTAAGAAAGACAGGCCTGAAACCATGAGGATTTGGGTGGATATCTGTCTCCATCCTGTCTTCTTCCTGATTTTGGTTTGTCTCCACTAGTTTGTTTACCTGTGCCTGCCCACCCATGTTCCAGGGTTGAGTCTTGGCATCCACTTTGGAGCTCACTCTGGGTGAAAACAGACATGACGCTAACCACCCTTTAACCACCCTTGGTGGTTATTTATGCATGTTGCAGGGCTGTATTGGTGCCCTATGCAGCCCTGAAACATGCATAAATGACCACCAAGGGTGGTTAAAGGGTGGTTAG
>QEPC01011258.1:1019003-1059820 GCA_003113815.1 Sphenodon punctatus | reverse complement strand
GAGGCGGATGTGGGCAGGGAGGGAGTTCCAGACGTAGGGGGCAGCTAGGGAGAAGGGAAGAAGGTGGTTAGGGGAGCAGGGGAGACGTGGGAGAGCAAGAGAGGGGACAGAGAAGGAGAGGAGTTCAAGGACTGGAGTACGGAGGGAAATTAGCACAGAAAGGTAGGCCCAGGCATGGGGGGCAGCAAGGTAGAAGGGACAAAGGTGGTTAGGGGACCAGGGGAGACGAGGGAGAGCGAGAAAGGGAACAGAGGAGGAGCGGAGAGTGCGTGCAAGAGTGTGTAAGGAGTCTAGGGCTGAGAGGTAAGGGGGAGCCAGGTTGTGAGGGCATTTATAAGTGAATACCAGGAGTTTGTGAAGGATGCGTTTGGGAAGGGGGAGCTAGTGAAGAGAGGAGAGGAGAGGCTGCACGTGGTCGAAGCGACGGGCTGAGTGGATGACCCTAGCAGCGGAGTTTTGGATTGCGATAAGGGGGGACAGGTGAGAGCGGGGGAGACCAGTAAGGAGGAGGTTGCAGTAGTCAAGGCAAGAAATGACCATGGCATGAACAAGGGTTTTGACTGAGGAGACAGAGAGAAAGGGGCAAATCCGAGCAATGTCGTGGAGGGCGAAGCGACAGGACTTGGCAACAGAGTCGATGTAGGGTTTAAAGGAAAGGTGAGTATCGAAGATGAAGCCCAAGCTAAGGGCTTGGGGAACGGGGCAGATGGTAACCCCGTCAATAAGGATGGACAGGGAAGAGGGAGAGGAAGTGTAGGAAGGAAACATAAGGAGCTCAGTCTTAGCCATGTTGAACTTGAGCTGACGTTGGGACATCCAGGTAGAGATATCAGAGAGACAGTTGATGAGGTGAGCTTGGACAGAGGGGGAAAGAGAAGGGTTGGAGAGATAGAGTTGAGTGTCATCAGCATAGAGGTGATATTGGAAGCTGTGGGAGGCAATGAGTTTGTCAAGGGACAGTATGTAGATAGAGGAGAGGGCCTAGGACAGAGCCTTGGGAAACCCCAATCGAGAGGGGGAGGAAGAGTTGGGAGGGAGGAAGTAGGGAGGGAGGAAGAGTTGGAGTTGGGAAGAGACACATTAAAGGAGTGGTCAGAGAGGTAGGAGGAGAACCAGTCAAGGACAGAGCCATAGAATCCTAGGGAGTGGAGAGAGTCCAGTAGGAGTGAGTGGTCGACTGTGTCAAAGGCAGCAGAGAGGTCAAGGAGGACAAGAATGGAGTAAAGGCGCTTAGATTTAGCGACAAGTAGATTATTGGTGATCTTGGCAAGGGCAGTTTCAGTGAAGTGAAGGGGGCGAGAGCCAGATTGGAGAGGGTCCAAGGAGGAGTTGGCAGAGAGGCGATCCATGCAGCGGGAGTAGACAACACCTTCCAGAAGCTTAGAGGCGAAGGGAAGGAGGGAAACTGACTGGTAGCTAGAGGAGTCAGTGGGGTTGAGGGTGGACTTTTTGAGGACGGGAGAGACCGTGGCATGCTTGAAGGCAGAGGGTAAGGAGCCAGTGGAGAGGGAGAGATTAATGCCATGTAAAAGGGGGGGCAACAGTAGAAGTGATGGAGGTCAGGAGGCGAGAAGGGATTGGGTTGAGAGGGCAGGTGGAAGGGTTGGAGGAAGAGAGCAAAGAGGAGACTTCCTTAAGGGAGGCAGGAGGGAAGGAGGAGAGGAGAAAGGGGGGAGGGAGAGGGGGTGGGGAGAGGAGACGGGTGGGAAGCAATGTCCCAGCAGATCTTGTCAATCTTTGAGGTGAAGAATGATGTGAGATCCTGAGCAGAAAGGGAAGAGGGTGGAGGGGGGCAGGGGGGCTTGAGAAGGGAGTCAAAGGTGGAGAAGAGGTGGCGAGAGTCATGAGAGTACGATTCAACCCGGGAGGCATAGTAGTGTTGCCTCGCCAGGGAGATAGCGGAATAGAGGGAGGAGAGGGAGAATTTATAGTGGAGGAAGTCAGGGTGGGAGCGGGATTTGCGCCAGAGGTGTTCAGCAGCCCGGGTGCAGGAGCGGAGGTAGCAGATAGTAGGGTTGAGCCAAGGACGGGGGGTTCAGGGTCGAATGGGGCGAGAGGAGAGGGGGGCAAGAGAGTCGAGGATTGGGGCAAGAGAGGCGTTGAGAGAAGAGATGGCAGTGTCAGGGGAAGAGGAGGAGAAGACAGGAGGGAGGAGGGGGGAGAGAGAGGAAGCAAAATCTAAAGGGTTAATAGCCTGCAGATCACGGAACGGGCGTGGAGCTGGGGAAGAAGATGGGGGTTGGTGGGAGAGGTTGAAGGAAGCAAGGTAATGGTCGGACAAGGGACAAAGGTCAAAGGAGAGGTCAGCAACAGGACAGTTTCTGGAGAAGATGAGGTTGAGAGAGTGGCTGTCGGTGTGGGTGGAGGAATCAGTCCAGAGGTGGAGATCAAAGGAGGAGGCTAGGGAGAGAAAGTGGGTGATGGAGGGCTGGGAAGGTACGTCAACATGGATGTTAAAGTCACCAAGAATGAGAGCGGGGGTATTCTTGGAGAGGAAGAAGGTAAGCCAGGATTCAAATTCCGGGAGAAAAGAGGAAATGGGGCCAGTGGGGTGGTAGATGACAGTGACATGAAGCTGGAGGGGGGAGTAGATACGCACAGAGTAAGCCTCGAAGGAAGGGAAGGAGAGGGAGGGGGGAGGGGAAAGGGGGTGGAATCGACAGGGGTTGGCAAGGAGAAGGCCTACGCCACCCCCCCGACTTTCAGGGTGGCGCCGGGATTTCGTCCGGGGTGTTGCACCGAGACTGCACTTGTGGCTTTGTTGGATGATCTGCACCTGGAAATGGACTGGGATCGTTCGACCCTGTTAGTTCTATTAGATCTTTCAGCTGCATTTGATGCAGTTGATCGTGGGATGTTGGTGATGAGACTGCGGCGCTGTGCAGTGGTGGGCGGGACTGTTCTCGAATGGTTCCGCTCTTTCCTGACTGGTAGAACGCAGCAAGTGGTTCTTGGGGAGCCTTTTTCATCATACCAAGACCCCTCGTGTGGAGTCCCGCAGGGTTCGGTTTTGTCCCGTCTCCTGTTCAACGTATACATACAGCCACTCCGTGATGTGATCAGGAGGTTTGGTGTGCGGTGTCATCAATATGTTGATGACACCCAGCTGTATCTCTCTTTTTCAACAGTCCCGGTGCTTACTTGGTGTTTGACTGCTGTGGGGAATTGGATGTGGACTGAGGCTGAATCCCAGTAAGATGGAGGTGATGTTGGTGGGTAAGGCAATGGATATGGTGGCCCCCATTATTGGCGGGGTCTGCCCTCCATTGGTACCCCAGTTACGGAGTCTGGGGGTGCTCTTCGACGCGCAGCTCCACCTGGTTGCCCAGGTGGAGGCTGTAGTGAGGAGTACCTTTCACCAATTATATCTGGTGCAATGGCTTCGGTCGTTTGTTTCAGGCTCTGACCTGGCCACCATCATCCATGCTCTCATTACCTCCAGATTGGACTATTGTAATGCGCTCTACGTGGGGCTACCCATGGTGATGGCTCAGAAACTGCAGCTGGTACAGAATGCAGTGGCACGTCTTCTGATAGGACTGGACCGCTGGGAGCATATCACACCAGTGCTCTGCTCTCTGCACTGGCTGCCGGTGGTTTTCCAGGCTCAATTCAAGGTGTTGGTTTTGGCTTATAAAGCCCTAAACGGCCTAGGCCCTGCCTATCTGCAGAACCGCCTCACTCCCCGGGTACTGGACTGACCCCTGTGGCTGTCTCTTATACACATCTAGATGTGTATAAGAGACAGGCACTAACATGTAGCTATACTGCTGGTACAAAGCCATTAACAATGGTATTTAATTACAACTAGAACATTTAAGCCAAAAGCCACCCAGTGAGTTCATGGCTACAGCAGGATTCAAAGCCTGGTTTCCCAGGACCAAGTCCAGCACCTTATCCACTACACTAAACTAGCTCTCCATGCTGAGAAGTTGTGACTTGCCCAAGACTACCCAGTGAGTTCATGGCTCAGGTAGGATTTGAACCCTGTTTTCCCAGAATCAGGTCCAGTACCGTATCCATTACACCACACTTCCCTGCTCCACTGTGGGGTCCTGCAGTTAGCCAGGAGAGCTTTCTTGCAGGAACCACCAGCTAATCTTCTCAGTTGCTGCCCCAGTATTATGGAACTCCCTTCCCCCAGGAGGTCCGTCTGGCAATGTAAGACTTTTCTCTTTGGCAAAGCATTTGGCAGGTGGGGTTAGCGGCTGGGGGTGTGAGGGTTAGGGGTAAGAGTGAGGTTTTTTTTTAATGGGGTTTTAAAAGGGAGTTTTATTGTATTTCTATTTTGTGTGTTTTATATAAGCTGCCCTGAGCCTTAGGGGAAGGGTGGGGCAGAAGTCTGAATCAATAAAAATATTAAATAAGCAATGCTGAATTGTAAATTAGGTGCTTCCACTCAGGAAAATTATCTTGAAGTCCAAGGGGCTGATTCTAAGCCCTGCACAGCACGTGTGCAGTACACGCAATGTGTGCGTATGCCTACGCACACAGCTCATGACCACACCCAGAACAGGCCTGCTATGGGAACTATAGTGCACACAAAAACCACACACAAGCAAACTGCACACATGAAATATGGGGGAAAGGACAAAGAATAAAACAGAAAATATCATACTGCCACTATATAAATCTATGGTGCAACCACACCTTGAATAGTGTGCAGTTCTGGTTGTCCCATTTCAGAATGATATAATAGAACTAAAAGAAGTATAGAGATGGGCAACAAAAATGATCAAAGGTATGGAATGGCTTTGGTATGAGCAGAGTCTCAACAGGTTGGGGAAAACTTAGTGAACACGGAAAAGCAGATGAACATGTTGCTAGGATTCCAAACTTCCCTTATTTAAGAATGCCAAAGCTTAGGGAGCATCACTTATTTCAGAACCCCACAGCTCCACTGTGTCCTTTATTTCTGAATTTTTTGATCTAACAACCTTATATGGAGCAAAGTATTGGCACCTATCAATAAAAATTAGACTTTAATTTAATCTTGCCTACGTGCAGATACCAGAATGAAGTAAACCCACTGGGCAGGGACTTGTCTCCAAAATCTGACTGTAAAGCACTGTGTATGCCAAGTAGTGCCATAGAAATGATTAGTACTAGGAGAAGGAAGGAAAGGAAAGGCAATCTCTCAGATATGTGGGGCCTATGCTGTTTATTTATGTATTTATTTATTTAATAGATTTATATCCCGCCCCTCCTGCCATGCAGCCCGTGGCGGCTTACAACAATAAAATACAATAAAAACAATGTAAAACACTCAGTACAAAAAATATTTAAAATATTTAAAACAGGGCTAACAATATATAAATAAAAGTTATAAGTTAGGTGGGGGAGATAAAACCCCTCACCCCACCCTCCCCAAAGGCCTGGGCAAACAGCCAGGTTTTACAACATCACCAGAATGTCAACAGGCTTGGGGCCAGGCGAGCTTCCTCTGGAAGGGAATTCCAAAGGCATGGCATGGCCACTGAGAATGCCCTCTCCATTGTGGCCCCCTGCTTAACATAGGGGAACCTCCAAGAAGGCACCCCTGGCAGATTGCAGAAGCCACCTGTCAGGTCCAGGGCCCGAACCCTTGGCCTTGGCATGCAGGAGAGGTGCCTTTGGGGCCTGCGCCACCTGTTAGACTTGTTCACTTCCTGCATTTCTCCTCTGTATGCCTTGCCCTGTCTTACTGCCCTTTGCATGGCCACACCCTCTCCCAGCTGGGGCTTGTTTCCCTAGCCTGCCCACCCAGCTTCCTGATTGACCACAGATAGTACTTAAACACTGATGTGGCCTCAGGAAGCTGGTGGAACAATGTCTCACACATGCCCAAAGGTTTGATATTTATGTGCTATAGCAAGTGCCTTTTCTCCTGCTGTGTGTTTGCCCTGTCTCCTCTATAGTCTGCATGTGTTTCCCCAGCTTTGGCTCCCTAGCCCATTGTTCCTTGTTCCCTATTGTTCCCCTCATCCCTGTTGCTCCCCTGCTCCCATTCCCTAGCCTCTTGTTTCCTGTTGATCCCTTCATCCCTGTTGCTCCCTTGCTCTGTTTCCCTAGGCCCTTGTCTTTTGTCCCCTGTTGTTCCCCTTGTCTCTAGTGATTCCCCAGCTCTGGTTCCCTAGCCCCTTGTTCCCTGTTGCTCCTTTCATCCTTCTTGCTCCCTGCTCTGGTTCCCTAGCCCCTTGCCTCGTGTTCCCTGTTGCTCCCCTCATCCTTGTTGCTCCCCTGCTCTGGTTCTCTAGCCCCCTGTCCCTTGCCCCATGTTGCTCCCTGCATCCCTGTTCCTCCCCCAGCTCTGTTTCCCTAGGCCCCTGTCTTTTATCCCTTGTTGTTCCCCTTGTCTCTAGTGTTCCCCCAGCTCTGATTCCCTCGGCCTGTGTCTCTTGTTCCCTGTTGTGCCCCTGCTCTGATTCCCTCAGCCTGTGTCTCTTGTTCCCTGTTGTGCCCCTGCTCTGATTCCCTCTGCCCTTGTTCCTTGTTGTTCCCTGTGTCCCTGTTGTGCCCCTGCCTTGTTTTCCTAGCCCCCTGTCTTTTGTCCCCTGGGGTTCCCCTTGTCTCTGGTGCTCCCCCAGCTCTGTTTCCCCTAACCCATTGGCTCCAGCCCCTTGTGGTTCCCCTTGTCCCCATGGTTCCCCCCACTCTGGCTCCTTAGTCCCTTAGTTCTTGCCCCTTGTTGTTCCCCTCATCCCCATTGTTCTCCCCGCTCTGGTTTCCTAGCCCCTTGGCTCTTATCCCTTGTTGTTCCCTTCTTCCCTGGGGCTCCCCTTGTTCCTTGTTGCCCCCTATTATATTCCTCTCTTCCTTGGGGAGGATCTTGGTGTGTGGGTCTTCAGTCTGCTCCTTGACCTCAACGATGAATCGGACCCTCTCTGACAGGCTTCTAGGCCTCAAGATGAGAGCAGGCTCTGGAGACTCCGAGACACTCTGAGAGGTCCATTTATCCTACAGACTTCCGTAGGCTTCCCTTCCCGGGGTCTCTTCCCCTTTCTTTCCTTCGGGAGCATGGTCCTTCCCTCATCCTGGCCCCCCTGTTACCCTGGCCCCATGACACCGCCCTGGGGCGTGGAGGGCGAGGCGGTCCCTCAGGTATGAGGGGCCCAGACTGTATAGGGCTTTATAGACTAACACCAACACCTTGAACCTGGCTCGGCACGCTATCGGCAGCCAGTGCAGAGCTCGGAGCACAGGTGTAAGAACTGAATGCTCTACGTTGCAGTAGTCTAGCCTTGAGGTATGAAATAATGCTGTGATGGTGACCAGATCTGAGTCAGAAAGAAAGGGATACAGCCTCCTCACCAGATGAAGTTGGTGAAAAGCACTCCTGGCCACCACCGCAAGCTGATGTTTCAGGCACAGCAAGGGGTCCAGCTTCACTCCAAGTCTGTGAACCTTGGTAACAGAGTGGGACCAGACCCCCTCAATAACAATGGTCCCATCCCCTCCAAGACGCAGGACTGGACAATCATCATCACTTCACTATTTATTTATTGCATTTTTACCGGCCCTCCTACCTCTGGCAGCTTGGGGCATAAAATCACATAAAAAACAAAATAAATACCATAGATAAAAAGATAAAAATGATCAAAACAACCAGTTCTAGAAAACAGTTAAAAGTGTGCAAAGAAATAGCAAACCACCCCCCACAACCCCACTCACCCATCCCCCCACCAAATGCCAGACAGAAGAAGAGCTGGGTCTTACACTGACACTGGAAAGCGAGGAGATCAGGGCTGAGCCAGACATCCACTGGAAGTGACTTCCACAGCATCGGTACGACCACCAAGAATGCCAACCTGTTGCTTGCCACCTGCTTATAGCAGGGAACATCCAGCAGTGTGTCCCCTGATAACTGCAAAAGCCACCCCGGAGTCCAGGTAATGAGGTGATCCTTCAGATAGCTTGGGCCCAGGCCACTTAGGGCTTTATAAGTCAATACCAGCGACTTGAATTGGGCCCAGAAGACAATAGGCAGCCAATGCAGAGTCCGGAACACTGGTGTAATGTGCTCCCAGTGACCTGTCCCAGTAAGCAGACAGGCTGCCGCATTCTGCACCAGCTGTAGTCTCCAGACCATCACCATGGGCAGCCCCACATACAGCACATTACAGTAATCTAACCTTGAGGTGATGAATGCATGGATGGCGGTAGTGAAGTCGGTGTCTGAGACATATGGATGAAGCCATTTCACCAGATGTAACTGGTGAAAGGCATCCCTTGCCACAGCTGACATCTGAAGATCCAGGCGCATCTGCGGATCCAGGAGCATCCCCAGGCTCTGCACACAAGATGCCAACACTGGGAGGACCCCATCAATAACAGGCAGCCCCCCTTGCCCAGATAATCAGCCTCGCCAACAAGCATCACCTCTGTCTTGTTGGGATTCAGCTTCAGTCAGCTAGTCCTCATCCAACCCCCCACCACAGCCAGACACTGGGAGAGTACTGAGACTGCAGGGCCCACGTCCGATGAAAAAGAGAGGTACAGTTGGGTATGTCAGCATATTGATAACAGCGTACGCCGTAACCCCCATCTGCGTACAACCTCACCCAGCGGCTGCATATACACATTGAATAAATGGGGGGACAGAATAGAACCCTGTGAGACCCCACATGGGAGACCCTTGGGGGAAGAATAATAATCCCACAGGACTACCCACTGAGATCTATCAACTAGGAAGGAGTGGAACCACTGCGAAACCATTCCATCCACCCCAGCAAGGTCCCGCAGGCAAGTCACCAACACTTCATTATTCACAGTGTCAAAAGCCTCTGATAGGTCAAGGAGAACCAGTAGGGTTGAACAACCCTTGTCCAGCTCCACCCACAGATCATTGACAAGGGCCACAAGCACATTCTCATTGCCATTCCCCGATAAAAGCCAGACTGCAAGGGATCAAGAAAACTGATGCGATCTCGATGCTCCAGCAACTGTTGGGCCACTACCCATTCAATAACCTTCCCTAAAAAGGGAAGATTAGAGACAGGTTGATAGCTCGCCAGGGAGCCAACATCCAGAGATGGTTTCTTGAGAAGAGGTCGAACCACCGCTTCCTTAAGAGAGGCCGGTAGTCTACCCTCCCCAATAGAGGCATTGACTGCCTCCACCAGCAATGGCCCCACCATCTCCCTGATGGCTTTCACCAGCCAGGACAGGCATGGGTCCGGTTCACATGACCCCAGCACATCCCCACATCAGCGGGCATCACTAATTGAAACTGATACCACAAACACTGACCAGTCAGAGCATTCCAAACCTCTGACTCTGCCACTGCCTCTAAACAGGTGGATTCAAAGTGGTGTTCAATGGGAGCAATTTTGTCTGCAAAATACACCATAAACATATCACAGTGGCCCCTGGACGGCTCCACGTACAGGTGGAGACAGACTGGACTGACCAAACCTCTCACCACTCGGAAAAGCTCTGCTGACGTGATTTCGCAGATGCTATGATGTCAGCAAAGAACTGCTTCTTTGCTGCCCATATAGCTATGGCATAGGTCCTTAAAAAAATCCTATGTCACAATCAGTCATCTTCAGCATGAGTTCAGTGCCACCACCCCTCTAACTGCCTCTCCTCACACTTCATCCGACCCAGGTCATCCGTGAACCATGGAGACGTGGTGCCGAAACGCTGGGAATGCATGCTTGGGAGCCACCTGATCGATGACCCCGGCCAGCCAGCTGTTCCAAAGGGCCACCAGGGCATCGATGGAGCAGTCATCGAGGTCTGTGCGCAACTCCCCCAGAGCGGCCTGGAATCCAGAGGGTTCCATCAGCCTCCAAGAGTGGACCATCCTAATTGGTCCTGCACCCCATGCAGTCAGGTAGGCATACTGGAATGAGAGCCTGTAGAACATAATTGTCTGACCATGACAAGGGTGAACTAACCCCAATCATGAGGCCTCCCCACCTAAGGTCGGTGCAGAACAACAAGTCCAGAGTATGCCCCCTCCCCTCATGTGTCAAGCCCAAAACCACCTGGGACAGGCCCATAATTGGCATGGTGGCCATGAACTCCAGCTCAGTACCATGCTACTTGGCCTCTACGGGGATGTTGAAGTCTCCCAAGACAATAAGCTTCGGACACAATAAGGAAATGGGGTGGATGGTACAGCAGCAGGATCCTTAATCTGTCCCACTCCAAATCAACCACAAGATGGAGGCCCTCTATTCCGGACTCAGTTTGCACCAAAACCCTCCTAACATGCAAACTCTCCTGAAAAATAATGGGTACACCTCCTCCCTATCCTTCTGGTCTGGGCTGGTGCTGAACAGAGTACCTGGATGAAATGAGGTCAGCCAAAATTGGGCCTAACACATTGTCCAGCCAAATCTCTAATGCAAACAAGGTTGGCAGCACATTCCAGGATTGAGTCCCAGATGATGGAAGATTTATTGGCTACCAACCGCACATTCAGCAGCACCAACACCAGGCTAGAGGTCTCAAGGACCTCGGCCTCCAAACTACCCAAAGCAGGGGAAGAGGAGAGAGGGACAGGCACCAACCATCTGTCCCTCAACTCACAATGACAATACTTCCCCATGGACCATACTTCCCACACCCCAGGATGACCCTGATCGTTGCGCCCCCCACCCCGGTGCAACCCCTCCACCCCCACCTAGGAGGTGAGAAGGAAACCCCCCATTCCTGCTCCTCCTCCAACTCCCCACCCCCCTCACAGGAGTGCACTCCCCATCCCCCTTATTCCCCCCCTCTCCCAAGGGCATGGCCACTGGATTCAGCTTCAGTCATCAGTTCACTCTCCACTAGTTCCCATCAACAGCCAGGCATTGGGTAAGCAGTGAGACTGCAGGACCTGGGTTGGTTGAAAAAGAGAGGAAGAGCTGAATGTCAGCAGCATACCTATGGCACTTCACTCCAGACCTCTGAATGATATCACCCAGCAGCATCAGATACACATTGATTTAAAGGGGAGATAAGATAGAACCCCACGGGACACCACAGGGGAGGTCCCAGGGGGATGATGAGCAAACTCCCATCACCACCTGCTAGAACCTCCCTGATGGGAACAAACAGAGCCACTCAAGAGCAGTCCTGTACACGCCTGCCAGGTCCTGCAGTCATGTCAACAGTACCTCATGATCCACCATATCAAAGGCTCCCGAGAGGTCTAACAAGATCAACATAACAATGTGGTTGTTACAAAATGGTTCTTCGTTTGTCCCATATGCTCTAGAAGGTTTTTTATGTATAGTTAATAAGATAAGAAATAAGTTATATAAAAGTAAAAAATTAATGGAAATTTGTTTTAAAATAGGTACTCTGTTTCAATAAAAACAATTGAGGTTTGGGTATATTGAGGTTAAAATGGATGTGGTTTGCTCCTTTTATCAGGCTGTAGATGAAACGGTTATGTAGCCTTGAGGCGGGGGGGGGGGTCTGTTGGTGGGGGAGATATCAGCTGTGCTCTTGTCATGGACAGACCATTACCTCCTGCAGACCCCTCTACTGGCACACGTTTGACCCCGGAGGGTGGAACCTATTCGAATGGTTCGCCCCCATAGACAGATGGAACCAGAATGGTTCCGGGAAGCTTTGGGGGATATACCCTCTGATTGTCCCATTGATGGCCTCATCGAGCTGTGGAACATCTTGGTGTCGGAGGCCATTGATTGGATAGCTTAGAGGCGTCCGCTTCCCATGTGACAGCACCACAGGTCTCCCTGGTTTTCAGAGGGGCTGTGGGTGCTGAAGCGGGAAGGAAGGTGGTTGGAGCAACAGTGGTGTCGTTCACATGTTGAAGTTGGCAGGTTGCGGCATAGAGCGAGTTTGCGGGCTTATGCCATTGCTATGTGGACAGCAAATAAAGAGTTCTTTGCTGCCCCCATAGCATCTACTAAATCCCATCCAGCAGAGCTGTTCCGGGTGGTACGAGGACTGGTTAGTCTGGCCTCCCTCCACCATGGAGTAGAGTCATCTAGTGCCCGCTGTGACTTGTTTGTGGATTATTTTGCGGATAAAATCTCTCGGATTCACCATGGTTTTGATGCTGCGTTTTCTGCAGTAGGGCAATTGGAGGCTATGGAGGCCCCGCCTTGTCTTTGTTTATCGGATCAGTTTCAGTTGGTGACCCCTGCTGATGCAGGGGATGTTCTTGGGACTGTCAGGGCTACCGGTTGTGAACTGGACCCATGCCCATCCTGGCTGGTTAAGGCCTGCCAGGAGATGATGGGGCCATTGCTGGCAGGGGTGGTCAATGTCTCCCTTAGGGAGGGCAGGGTGCCGGGGTGCTTTAAAGAGTCAGTGGTGCAGCCCCTGCTCAAGAAACCATCGCTTGACGTTGACTCCCTGGCCAGTTATTGGCCAGCCACTAACCTTCACTTTTTAGGGAAGGTTATTGAGTGGCCCGGCATTTGCAGGAGCATCTGGATCGTGTTGGTTTTCTTGATCCCTCGCAGTTGGGGTTTCGCCCGGGGTATGGCACCGAGACTGCGCTTGTGGCGTTGGTTGACGATCTTCACCAAGAATTAGATCAAGGCCGTTCGGCCCTGTTGATTCTATTAGATCTGTCAGTGCCGTTTGATACCGTTGATGATGAGATGTTAATGACAAACCTGCAGGACCATGCAGGTTCTTCCTGGCCGGAAGAACTCAGCGAGTGGTACTCGGTGATTATTTTTCATCACACCAAACCTCTCGTGTGGAGTCCCGCAGTCTTCTGTTTTGTCCCCTCTCCTGTTCAACGTGTATATGCAACCACTTGGCGAGGTGGTCAGGAGGTTTGGTGTGTGGTGTCATCAATATGCTGATGACACCCAGCTTTACCTCTCCTTTTCATCAGACCCAGGCCCGGTAGTCTCGGTGCTTAACGGGTGCCTTGCAGCTGTGCGGGATTGGATGAGGGTAAACCAACTGAGGCTGAATCCCAACAAGATGGAGGTGATGTTGGTGGGTAAGTCCGCGGGGGTAACACCGAGTCTGCTGGGGGGCCACAATTGGGAGGGCCTTCTCGGTGGCTGCTCCTCGGCTGTGGAACTCCCTGCCTGTGAAGGCCCATTTGGCCCCGGATCTCCTCTCGTTTCGACGCTATTGCAAGACATGGCTGTTCCGTCTGGCGTTTGGGGGAGAGGATGGGTAGGGTGGGGGCAATGGGCTTAGGGTGGGGGGTGGTTAGAGATTTTTTATCCCTCCTTTTGTTGTGTATTTTATAGTTGTTTTAATGTTTTTTGATGTTGTACGCCACCCAGAGCTGCCTGTTGCAGGATGGGTAGGTTAAAAATATGTTAAATAAATAAATATGTAAATGTAGAAGGTATTTTAAAAGAATGTTTTTTAAATGAAATATTTTTTTGATATTATTGTTTTAACTATTTAAAGTGTATTTGACCTATGTTGTAAATAAATTATTTTCTCTAACAAGATCAACGGGGCTTGTGCCCTGTGCCAAGGGAATCAGTCCCCTTTGTTGATCTCCAGGCGGAGATCATCAACCCAGGCCACAAGCACATGCCTCAGCGCTATACCCCGGAGGAAAACCTGACTGAAATGGATCCCGCAATCTGATGACATCAAGATGAGCCTGAAGCTGCTGGGCAACCACCCCTTCAATAACCTTCCCTAAAAAAGGAAAGTTAGAGACAGGCCGATAGCTGACCTGAGAGTCAGCATCCAAACATGTTCATGTATAATTAGGATGATTCCCCACCCCCCACCTCACATGTGTATCACATTACACTTTTCAACACTGAATTTCATCTTCCATTTTATTGCCCAGTTGCCAGTGGTGCAAGATCCCCCTGTCATTCTTTAAAGATACTCTAATTCTTTGTAGCCTACTTAGTGCTATCTCAAATTATTTTTTGTTATCTGCAAATTTGGCCAATTCATGTCTCTACCCCCTTTTCCAGATCCTTAGTGAATACATTAAACACTACAGCACCAGTCCCCGCATAGACCTCTGAGGATTCTGACTAATTACTTCTGTCCATTGTGAAAACTGACCATTTACTTATACCCTTTGTTTCCTATCCTTTAATTAGTTACTGATCCATGACAGGACAGGAATAAATTTGAGAGTAAAAGTTTTTAAAAGTCTCAATTTTTCCTTTAAAAGAAGCTAAATACAATACTTTGCAAGTTAACCTGATGTCTCTTTTTGTTTAATACAATTTAGGCTGTTTTCCCTTTAGGTAAATGATTGGAATCGTATTTTATTGTTCTTGTAACAAAATACAAGGAATCAAACTGGTGTGATTTACTAGATTTTAAACCTCCTGGCAAGAAACTGCAAGACATAGCAGTAAGGAACTTTAGAGAATGAAGAACTTAACCAGACACAATTTTAATTTTTTTTTTCTTGCACAGGGAATATATACTTCATCTCTTTTTAAGTGTATTGCTGTTCATAACGTACCATAAAACGTGAAAATGTCAATCATTTAGATAATTGAAAACATATAATACATTTAAGGAATGCACAGCTGCTAAGTTGACTACTGAATGCACAAGATAAGTTTTTCACTATATTTCCACAAGTCAGTTTTACCTCTAATTGTGGTGCACGGAAAAAAATGATTTTACAGTTAGTGTAGTTTAAAAAAATCTTTTTCTGTTTAGTCTTTCATCCTTGAGTATTGAGAATAGAAACTACCATGTTTAACATACTTATTCTGACCTTAACCTTTTTAAAAAAATTAAAAAATGAAAGAGACTTAAAGTGTCCCAGCTGGCATGTCTCCCACTGTTGTGACGGGGGCAGAGAGAGAGAGAAAAGAAAAGAAAGAAAACATGGAGTATTTCCTTCTGTGCGACAGTCCAATAGAATGAGAAAAATCTACCAGAGCAGTAGCAGAGCCCAGGACCAGTAGCACTCTTAGATGGAAAGTTGAATTTAGGGAAGTATTTGCTAGTGCTGGTTATTACAACTTTAAAAATGCATACTTGTCTGTTACATGGAGAAGATAACAGAAAATGCTCACGAGTAGTAATAATTCACCTTTTTTACTTTTTACTTTAGCCACTGTTTGGGATTACACCTCAGGCCTGGTGGCGAAATGTGGTTCACAGCTAGATTTTATTCAGCCCATTTGTAGTTCCTGAAACTGGCCCTTATATCCCGTTCCTACCTCTAAGCACTGAAAGACTGAGTTCAGAGGAGGGGAGCAGAGATGATGGCTTGCACACAAGGATAGAGAACAGTTCCATAGTACAGATCCATGATATGGACCCTTCTCTTCCTGATCTCAGCCTTTAAGCATCTCCACCTCCAACTTCGGCCCTTTTTACATAGACGCGGGTGGGTGGGGGATGGGTGTTTTGGTGCAGTTGGTGGAGGTGGGTGTGTCCCCCTTTACACGGACACACACACAGCTCTACCCATCTCCACCCACGGGGCCTCCTCCGGTTTTCCGGAGGGCTGGGTGGGTGATGGGTGGAGGTGGTTGTTATGTGGGAGCATGCATGCACGCACCCCCACCCATCCCGCTCGGTGTTCAAATGGACTAACACTGACCCATCCCCCACCCCCGCCGGGTGTTTACATGGATCCCCCCCCGCACACCCGCCCGAACACCGAGGGAGGGGGGATACATGTGGAAACGGCCTTCTATGCAGCGTTTGGAGCTTGAACTAATTTTCTTAGCAGCCCTTTGGAGAGAAAAGGTTCCCCACCCCTAGATTACACAAATGAAAGGAACTTCAGAGGTAAATCATTGTCACATTTTAAATGTGAGATTTGGCAAGACATGTCGGGTCAGATTCTCAGCTGTTGTAGGTCAGTGTAGAGCTGCTGACTTTCAGTGTTTCACGACCCCTGCACATGTCCCAGCACCCCTTCTGACACCACCAGGGTCTAGGTTGTGTTTACTCTGGCTGATGGCTTCAGGGGAAGGGAGTACACACTTACTTCTCCACCTTCAGCTCTCCACCTGCCTGCCTAATGTCCTCAGTCCTGGGATCCCCTTGTTTGGGGCCAGTCCTGTGTTACTCCCAGTCCTGGGGTTCCCTTGTTTGGGGTTCACCCTCAGCTTTACCTGACCTGTTACCTCATGTCTGGGTAGCCTTACTGAGTCCTTGAGGCTGGATTGTTGGGGCTAAGCCCAGGATTTGCCCTCTGCAATTCCCGACAAACTGCTTTCTCCCCCCTGTCTCCAGTCAGGCCAGCTATACCTCTGCTGGGCTTGGCCGGGCCAGGTGTCATCTGATGACATCACGAGCTTTGCTCGTTCCGGCTTCATTGCAGCTCGTGACATGATAACCTGCGCCGTGTCCTTCTCTGGCTACCCAAGCTGCCAGACATTCCCAGAGGATGCCTGCCACATGCCGCCTTGGTCCCCGACTGAGTAAGTCACTCATTCCCTGGTCCCCGTTTATATCAGGTGTCTCCACTTTGGGTTCACAGCCTGGTCCGACAGTGGGGTTCCCCCCCCTCATTCCCGTCTGTCACAAAGTGGCGCACTTAAAATTTAAACCAGCCAAGGATATAAGTAATTGTATAGATTCTGGGTCCAGCCCCAATCTCCCTGAAGCTCCCCTCCCCTGCCTTTCCCCAATCCCCATCATTGCTCTGGTGTTTCCCGGCCAGCAGACAAATAGCTGGAAGTCCATGCTCAAACTGTGCACACTAAGGAGTCTTCTGATGTTCAGCTAGAGTGGTCAGATTCACAGCCACTCTTGTAAAGGTAGGTTTTCCTTACATGACAGTGTGCTGATTTGAAACTGGTCGGGAATAGAGTGCACAGAGGGCTTCAGATGTGCATGAAATACGTACATTAAACAAAACAGCACACATTTCATGCACGCCTGAAAGGGCTCCAAGTCGCTTGTTTACACCAGTGCAAATAATTAAATAAATTCAGAACAGTGGTTTTCACTAGTGTAAAACACTTGTTAAAAGCGGGAATAATACTTATTTTCTTTATTGATCAGTGAAATCACAGCACTACACAGAAGTAGTGTAACAATATAAGGGTCAGGACATTAGTCAGCGTATATTGCTGATGTAGCATGAATGAAGACAATGTAGCTGTTCCAATTTTCACTCTTGGAGGATCTGCCCTTACATGCTCTCAAAGAAAAACAACAACACTCAGCCCACCTGGCCACTTCCGATTCCAGCCCACAGGCAGACCCAAGGATCATCAGGGAAGCTGCATGTCCTTCAAGAAAGATCAATTCCCCACTAATTTTGAAATGAATACAGGAAGGAGAAAGGAGAAAGGAATAACATATGCAATTCCCTCTGCTTTCAAGACCAAGAATCAGATTCTCAGCTGGTGTAAATAGTCTTGGTTCCATTCTCCGTGGAATTTTACTCATTTACACTAGATGGGGTCTGGCCCCAAAGGGGAGAAGAGGCACAAATTGTCAAGATTGTCAGTTAAGCAAATTGGATTTGGAGTATCCCCATGTGATTCTATATTTTGTGGTACCTAACAATATGTGCTTTAGTGCCTGTAAATGACTATGATGGACATTGTCTATAACAGAGGCCATAGGTTGATAATGTCTTGCTTTGTCACTATTCAAATGACACCAAGGGATTAGGAGCAAGCCTGCTTATGCAAGAAGAGCTGCTGGGAGGAACAGAGGGATAGATGCGATTATTTTCAAATACTTGGGCATTCTCTTATGACAAACTTTCCAGCTAGGCCTTATACTAACATCATGAATTACATCTTTTGAGAAACTGTCAGCCAATACAGGCACAGAAGGCATATGTAACTGACTGCTTTTGGCCTAGGTAACAGTCAAGCAGAAATGCTTTGCAATTATGCAGCTTCTGGATAAGTTTCAAGAGGGTACACTTTCAAAGCTGCTCATGAGAGCTTTGCTTCTAAATTCCATCCATATAAAATAGCTTGAAAGAATATGACTCTAGGTATTTTTGTATATCCTGTTGCACTGTTACATTGAAATAGCTCATGTAGTAGACTTTGACGGAGTCTATATCTTGGCAATGGGAAAGTTTTTTTCCTACCTCTAGAAGTAACTTTACTGATGAACATAAACAAAAAAGACTGTTTCTGGTCATCCTTATACAGGTCAAGATGGAGTTGAAAGCCACACCTTTATTATTATTATTGTTATTGTTATTATTATTAATTTATTTGTTTTATATATATATATATATATAATTTACCTCAATAAGAATAACCAATATGCAACATCATACCTTGATGTAACACAATATTTATCCACCAGTGTTCAGTTTGCAATGGGAGGACTCTTAATGGGTGACTGACAGCAATTTCAGCTGTTCCATGTGAACCATTAAATGATGCTATTTCAGACAAAGGCTTTAATGTTCTTTATTACAGAGAGAGAGATTTATGTGGTAAGCAAGAAAACAGCAATACACTCAAGGAAGTGCTGGATCCGGCTTCAGTAGCTCAGTTGATTTTTGAAATAAAGTGTATTGTGACAGTTCTTAGAACTCTGAGGGTGGAGAGAGTTCTAAGGCGAGCCAATGAATGCAGTAGCACATACTAGAAAAGTCAGGGGTTCACGTGCTATCTTCTAAGTTAAGGCTGTTGGGCGTGAGGGTGTCAAGTCTGTAGATCCAGAAGTTTTCCCTGGTGTCCAGTAGTTTGGGGTTGGAAGGTTTTTCTATAGGAAAGATTTCTAGGTCAGCGAGTGTGTGATCTGAATTAAAATGTCTAGCAACAGACTTTCCAGTTTCTTAGTGACAACGGCTGACTTGTGATTTCTGAACCGGTTACGGAGGTCCATGGTGGTTTTCCCCACATATTGCATGCGGCATCCATTATGTATACATTTGCTCGATGTGCAGGTGATGTTTTGCTTGATGTTATAGGGTCCTACTTGTAGTGCTGCTTTTGAAAGTGGTAGTTTCTTTGAGATGGGTGCACGTGATGCACCGTTTGGATTCACAGCAATGTGATTCAGGATTGTTGACCGGTGATTTTAATTCAGATCTCACAAGTAATTTATGTAGATTAGGAGGCTGGTGAAAAGCCACAAAGGGAGGAAGGTTGATGGCTTTTTCAAGATGTGGTGAATTGGCTACTAGGCGATAGCTTTCTTTAATCACCAGGTGATACTTCGGAGATGCAGGATGAAAATCCACCACTAAGGGGATGTGACATTCTTTGTGAGTTTTAGTCACCACCTTGTAGAGGACGGATTTAGTCACCACCTTGTAGAGGAGCTCCGTCCAGCGGAGCTCTTCTGGGTGATGCGGGGGCTGGTCAGTCCGGCCTCCCTCCACCTTGGAGTGGAGTCATCTAGTGCTTACTGTGATATGTTTGTGGATTATTTTGTGGATAAAATTGCTTGGATTCACCACAACTTCAATGTCACACTTATTACACTAGGGAAACCAGATGTTATGGAAGCCCTGCTGTGTCCTAGTTTGTGGGATCAATTTCAGTTGCTGAGAACCGCCGAGGCAGAGGATGTTCTGGGAGCGATCAGGGCCACTTATTGTGAGTTAGATCCGTGCCCATCCTGGTTGGTTAAGGCCTGCCAGGAGACATTGGGGCTGCTACTGACTGGGGTGGTCAGTGTCTCCCTTGGGGAGGGCAGGGTGCCAGGCTGCCTTAAAGAGGTGGTGGTGCGGCCCCTGCTCAAGAAACCATCGCTTGATGTTGACTCTCTGGCCAGCTATCAGCCAGTCTCTAACCTTCCCTTTTTAGAGAAGGTTATAGAATGGGTAGTGGCCCGGCAGCTGCAGGAGCATCTGAATCATGTCGGTTTTCTTGATCCCTCACAGTCTGGATTTCATCGGGGTTATGGCCCTGAGACTGTGCTTGTGGCATTGGTTGATGACCTACGCCGGGAATTAGATCATGGTTGTTTTACTTTGCTGATTCTATTAGACCTGTCGGCTGCATTTGATACCGTTGACCACAAGATGTTGGTGACACGACTGTGGGACCATGCAGGGGTGGGAAGGATGGTTCTTGAATGGTTCTGCACCTTCCTGGCTGGAAGAACTCAGTGAGTGGTGCTTGGGGATTATTTTTTTATTATATCGAGACCTCTCATGTGGAGTCCTGTAGGGTTCTGTTTTGCTCCCTCTCCTGTTCAATGTGTACATGCAGCCACTCGATGAGGTGATCAGGAAGTTTGGTGTGTGGTGTCATCAATATGCTGATGACACCCAGCTATACCTCTCTTTTTCAACAGACCCAGGCCCGGTAGTCTTGGTGCTTAACAGGTGTCTGGCAGCGGTGGGGGATTGGATGAGGGGTAATTGATTGAGGCTGAATCCTGACAAGACGGAGGTAATGCTGGTGGGGAAGCCGATGGAGATGATGGCCCCTATGATTGATGGGGTTTGTCCTTCATTGGTTTCTGTTAGGGTAGGGGGATGAGGGAATTGCCCCTGGAAGTCAGACACCCCTTCAAGACTCACACTAACACCCCCGCTCACAAGGGGCAAGCTCCACACCATGACGAAAACACCCCTCAGGTTCTTATGCGGCCCAGTTTCACTCACAGGAGGACGGGGGCACAGATCATCATGGGGGGGAGACAACGAGGACCTGAGCACTGCCCCCACTCAGCCGCCTCTGCATCTGCTGCCATGCTATCACCAATCCCCACCACCCTAACACCCACGCTCCCAGTGATCCAAGGAAAGGGATGGTGGTGTCGCACAGTGGGGGAAATCGAGGGACAAGGGCCCCGGGGAACACGGGAAGGGTCAGGAGGGAAGGTACACACAGCAGGGGAAGGGGAAAGGGCCCTGAGAATTCAAGCACACCGTGATCCACAAACGCTCCTTCACTCACACCTGTCGTCCGAACACACTCAGCTTTCACTCACCCAACTTGCACTCGCCTCACGCTCTTCTCACTCGCAATACTTCTCTTCAACTTCACTTCGACACGATACCAAACGCTGGGGGCCAGTCTCTCAGCAATGCTGATCACCGGCGTTGCTTGAGAGTCCCTGCTCTTCTTTTATTGTATCCGGGCTGCCTTGTTGCTGCCGCAGCCACTCAGAGCAGCGCAGCGCTTTCCCCGACTCCACCCCCTTACTCCGTGATGTCCTACGTGGGGGTGTGGCTCTGTGCATCAGCTGGGGCTCCGCCCCCACGTGTCGCTGCTTGCGCACAGGGATTCTCTGGCAGTGGCCGCAGCCCTGCCGCCGCCAGAGCCTAACAGTTTCACAGGTGCGGAGTCTTGGGGTGCTCCTTGATTCACAGCTCCACTTGGATGCTCAGGTGGAGGCTGTGGCAAGGAGTGCTTTTTGCCACTAATATCCATGCTTTCATCACCTCTAGGCTGGAGTATTGTAACGCGCTTTACATGGGGCTACCCATGGTGACAGTTCAGAGACTTCAACTGGTGCAGAATGCGGTGGTCTGTCTCCTGGTGGGACTGGGCCACCAGGAGCATATTATACCATTTCTCCGATCTCTGCACTGGCTGCCTGTAGTCTTCCGGGCCCGACTCATGGTGTTGGTGGTTGCTTATAAAGCCCTAAATGGTCTAGACTGTACCTATCTGTGGGCCCACCTCACCCCCTGGACTCTAGATCAGCCCCTGTGGTCATTAGGGCTGTGCCCTCCTCAAGGTACCCCGAGTCTTCCGGGGGGCCACAATGAGGAGGGCGTTCTCAGTGGCGGGGGATGGGATTTTTTTGTTCTAGTTTTAATCCTCCTTGTATTGAATTGTTTTATATATTTTATATGTTTTGATGTTGTTGTAAGCCACCCTGAGCTGCTGTGCAGGAGGGGCGGGGTATTACGTTTGTTTATAAATAAATAAATATGTGTATATGAAGATATATATACATACATTCATATGTACATATGAATAAAGAACATTTATTGACTCACACCATGCCTCACACCAGCCTTGTGCACTAAAAAAAAGTTGTGCTTCTTTTCAGTTGGACAGAACCCATAGGTAGTAAAACGTATTTTTACTTTAGAGACAAAGTAGTAAACTGAGTATTCGGCCCATTTGGATAGTGAAATTATGATGTAAGGAAAACAATTAATGTCAGTTACTCCACTTATCCAGGTTAATCCCATCCTGTTCTAATAGCTGACACATGCAGATATACTCTACAAGACTTAAAAGGATTGTGTAGAACTTGGGACAATTACCTGAGAAATGAGACATCCCATTCTGCTTGGAATTGGCAGAGTGATTCAATAGCTCATACGTAGACAATGCAAACTGAAATAAGATAACTATCTATTTTGGAAGGTCTATAAAGGTTCCAAAATGAGAACACACTCTACTTTCTGTTAAAGTGAAGCATAATCATAGTAAGTGATTTTACGATAAAAGCAAATGATAAATCTGAGATAGAACTAGGCTCAGTATGCCTCTCTCTCTTCAAATGTACTTGAAATTTTACAGATATAACAGAAACATTGGTACACAAGTCTAATGCTACAGATTGGTTACCCCACTGTAACAGAGTAGAATATAGCTCCAAAAATGTTTTGTGGACTAAATTCCTGTGATCCTGATCAAAAATATGTAATTAATTAAAAATTGAGCAAGTGCATACTGTAAATTTCAATTAATACTGCCTGAAAAGTAACAAATTATAGCCTAGCAAGTCTGAAATTGTATTTCAATTCATATTAAATCAATTAAAAATTGAGTGAGAAAGCACAGCAAATTTCAGTTAATACAACCTGAAAAGTAACAAAGTACAGCCTGACAAGTCCTACATTTTATTTTTAAGTAGTCTCTCTTTTTTTGCCTTTAGCTCTCTTGGTGTCTCATTTGGTGTCATACACAAGGATGTTAGATCTACATCAGCTCAGCTGTATTTATGCTGGTACTGTGTTTTCAGTGAGGAGATAATAAATCATAAACAAAATCTCTAGTTTAGCAAAGTAATATAAAACCATTGTAGCCTATAATGTTCACTGCTGGGCATATAGATATCAGTTACTTGTATCCTTTGCTAAGCTAATGCCTAAAAGGCAGATGATGATAAAATCATGTTAAACGTTTGATGATGATGAAATTACGTCCTTGTGCCTTTTCAGCGCAGTGATAGTGTTTCTCTTTGTAAATTTTAAATAATAGAACTCTTACTAGCAAGCTGCAAAGTTTTAAAGACATCAAGTCTGCCAAATTATGGCCACTTATTTTTGCCTGACATATTTTCAGTTTAGACCCACGTAGGGACTGCCAAACCTGTTTCTTTTCATTACCTGTTCTGTGTCTGGCTTGAAGTTTAGATTTTAGAAAATGGAAAAAAGCTGTTTGTGAAATCACAAGGCTCTTGAGCTCTTAGTTTCCTCTTAGTATCAACGTTTATTTATTTAGGTTTGGGCTGGGTTTCAAAAGATTGAAATTGGAAACAGAGAAGGTGACTCTGAATACCATTTATCTTTATGTAAGCGAACATTCAATGTACATTTAATTTAAAAAATTGCTGTTTCCTACAAGAGGGAGATATTTTTCACATTGTTAAAACATTTTTAGAGGTCACTAGGTGGTCATGTCACCAGCAGGGAGCTTTTGTTTGGCAGGCTGCATTAGCAGTTAGTAACAAATGCCTCCCATGATTCTGTGTTCAAAAGGAGTTGCTTTGCAAGTAACAAATACTTACAACCTGAGAACTGAAGTATAAAAAGTAGTGACAGGGGAAAATGTTTGAAAATGTAAAACAGCATCTTTAGTGTCCAAATTGGAGTGTACAGGGAGCTGGAGATTACATGTCTACTTTATACTTGAGTTTAGAGTTTACAGAAGCAACAATGTCTTAACTACCATACTTGGCAGTTGCATCATTTCTAGTTAGTACGCACCATTAATTTGAGTTCTGCCATAGTCTTTGGTTTAGAAAACTACATGTGTTCTTACAGAAATGTTTGTGAAGCCCATCTCAGTCCTTTAATACTGTTTTCTGGGATACAGTATTTGCTTAGGCAATGGCCAATAAATAATTGAAAAGGACATCCATACATGGGCTTTTAATAAGTTTCCTTCATAACAATAAAAAGCTACAATGAAGTTACTTTGGCTTCATTGATACAGCATGCATGTAGTAACTGATGTGAGTGGCAAGACTGGTTCCATCAAAATAGATAAGACCCCCCTTATATGTGAGGGGGAAAGGGGGCATGGACGTGTGAACATTGACTTGCTGGGAATAATACTGCATTCAATTCAGTTTTCTTTAACAGGTAAACTGAAGGAGTTAATTTCTGGAAGGAAATATATGATAAACGGATACAGGCAGGGGTGGGGAAATCTTTTCCTCCCATGGGCCACTTTGAAAATTAGTACAAGTTCCGATGACCACATAGAAGTTGGGGATGGGGGGTGCTACAGGGGTCCACTCATGAAGAGAAGGGTCCAGATCATGGATCTGTGCCGTGGATCTATCCCTTATACTTCCGTGCATGCCCTCATCTCTGCTCCCCTCCCTTATGCTGAGCTCAGTTTTTTAGTGATTTGGTTTAGGAATAGTATCAAGGGACCAGATCCATGAACTGGAAAAGGGTCACACAAAAACTGGCCATGGGTCGCATTTGGTCCCCAAACCTGCGGTTCCTCATCCTGGTGTAAGGTAACAGAAAATATTAATTTAATTGATGGGCTTGATCTTTATTTCCATTTCTTTTCTGTAGGTATTTGCATTGTCACTGAGCTTGGTAGTTTGTTTGTATTTCGGGTTATTTGTTCTCTTCAAATATATACTTTCTTGTTAAAGTAAGTAAATGGAAAACAAGCTGTTAATTAGATTAATGGAAGACCAATGGAGAAGGAAAGATGGTACTCCTTGAAACCTCTCTATAAGACATTGTGCTTTGAGACATAGGGTATTTTCAGATGTTACGAGACCACGCTCAACCACAGTCAATACCCTGTGGTGGGGAATGGCCTCTTAATGTCTGTAGGGGAACTGGAAGTTCCCCCCCAGATGTTAGCCACGGTCAATTGCCTGTCTCTTATACACATCTAGATGTGTATAAGAGACAGTTCACCACGTGATCAGCGGGACCGGCGGGGCCGGCGCCAATCGCGTGGTGAACGTGATTCCCCGCCGTGATGAAGGGGCCCGTCTCGTCTGGACGGCAACCACAGCCCGGAATCCCCGGCGGGATTCTGGGCCATGGTCAATTCAGGCACGTGCTGCGGCTGCATTGGATGCGGCGCCCGCCCGTCTCCCCAGAGGGCGGGCGGCGGGGCCGTGCAGCTGCACATTGCACCGCGTGGCCCCTCCCCAATTTCCCACTGGGATTAGCCGGCACTTCTGTTGGACGTGACGGACTGATTCTGGTGGGGAATCAGAAGGGTGATTCCGGGACAGGGCGAATGCTGCCCCATCTTGTCTGAAATCACCCATAGGCACAATTATTTTTTCTTCCTTGTAAGTACAGTAAACGCATACAGTAGAGTAAAGCCTATGCTGCATTAACACAAGCCTTTCTCCCAGCTCTTCAGTTACCTGTACTAGAATACTGTTGTGCTTTATCATCCTTCATCATCCTCACAAATCTCCATCCTCCACATTAAATCTCGCTGTGTATTATCCCCTATGAGCTGCTAATAATCCCATCATTCACAGTGGCTGTTACCTCCTCTTGAGTTAGGGGGCATTTGTCACATGAAGATGACAAAGTTCAACATGGCGGCTTCAGCAAAAATGGGCAGCTTCAAGAGGTGACAAACCCACTGCACTTTTGTTCCTCATATAGATGCACACACCAAGTGCCTTATTTATCCAGGCAAGTCCCATGAACCTTTCCCAGCCTGTGCCAGACATTTTGGCAGAACTATAAAAGACAGATAAATGCGTCTGAAATTTATACTTACTCAAAAGGCACTTGAAGTGACTGATCCTTTGCCAGATGAGGTCCAAGCCACCACAGCACTGCTCATGCCATCGGCACTGGGGCATCCCCATGCAGGGACAGAGACTTTACCTGGTTGCCCGGCACCGGTGCACTCCACACCAGGAATAAGTTCACCATCTCCCCACAGCGCAGCTGAAGGCATGCAAATTAATCTTCTCATCATTGATCCTTTAAAAAGATCAAAAGAAAGGAAAGGTCATGAAGAAATCAGACAATGCAAAGAAAACGTGTAGAGAGACATCTTCAGAGGGAAAATCACGAGGTATGCAAAAGCATAAAAAGAAATCTTTCAAAGGACCGGATACCCTCCCATGTGTTTGGAATGACACAGTAACAGTTACTGATACCCCAGGATCTCTCTTGACTATCCCTCACATCTCATCAGGATCCCTCAAGATAGCTGGAATGAAGGGAACTAGAGCTAGAGTGTGTGGTTCCTGTAACAAAGGATACCGGAATAGTCAATAACTGAGGTTAAGGCACTGCTTGAGATGGTTCAGTTACTGACTACTCCAATATCTTTGTTACAGGAACCACACACTCTAGCTCTAGTTCTCTTCACTCCAACTATCAATTTAACAATTAAATATCTTAAGCAAGACTTACTATCACCAAAGGATAAATCAGAACCTAAAACTAAACATGATCAATCAGCAGGTGACGCCTCTTCTTGGCAAAAGGAAACCTCACCTTCTTCTTCCCCCTCCCGCCCAAATGTTTTATTTTAAATCTCAATTTCCTTGTACAATTATCTGCATATCAATGAGGTAACAAAAAGAACATCAACACATTAGGTACAACTACAGACATTATCCAGGATAACAGTACTCTCCTTGAGAAATCAGCTCCCTATTTGGACCCTTTTCAAGTCTTTATGAGATTCCCCCCGATTCCCCCTCTTTTTCCTGTTTGGACGAGAGCTGTCAAATGAATGAAAAGCTTGATAATTGCCTTAAAGTTCTAGCAGCTTTCTGTATTCTTCTTTTCCCATCTCTTCTCCTTCTAAAACCGTGATAATTGGGGACCATGTTTTCTCAAAGCTTTGGGCTTTGCCCTGTAAACTATGATGTAACTTTTCCATTGTGAACATATACCATAATCTCTTGACCCATTCTGCCATTGAGAACTCTTCAGCTCCTTTCCAGTGCCTGGCAATTATGTTTAGAGCAGCTAGAAACATTATCTTACAGGACTTCTGATAGGTTGGTTGGTTTCTTACTTCCGGATATAAACCTAGCAATGCTATCTTTGGTTTGAACAGTATTATCTCCCCCCCTACCTTATTCACCATTTTCCACACCTTGCCCCCAAAAACATGCACCTTACTGCAGCTCCACCAGCAGTGTCGCTAATCAGCTCTTTCCCCACACCCTTTCCAGCACAAACCTCTTTCGTTAGGGGCACCATAATTGAGTCTTGTCGGGGTCAAGTAAAATCTTACAACCAACTTGATCTGAGTTTCCTTCACCTCTAACGAGTATGCGCATGTGTTCATATGCTGCCAGATCTTTTTCTTTTCTATTTCTCCCACTTCAATCTTCAAATCCCTACTCCATTTATTTATATATGCTATTGAATCATCGTATAGTAGGTTCTTAAGTTCTTCATATATCTTACCTTTCCTCCCTGCCAACTTACTCTGCATGGACAGAATTTTCTATAATTTGAAAGGTTCTCTGCTAAAGCTCTCTTGGTTTTGCAGACAGGTCCCAAAATGCTCCAGCTGTAAATACTGAAAGGGATCCACTTTCTCTTGGAGTAGCTCCTCCAGTCTTTTATGGGCCACAAGCCTCCCCACTGAAAACAGTTGCTGCATTCTAGCAATACCCTTTCCTTTTAACATGTTTCTCAGAGTAGGAGCCAGGCACTGCTCTCTTGCTTGTATTGAGTAGAGGTGGGACCCCAGGGTAATTACCGGCTACTGGATTTATCAGATACCGGTTTTCAAAAAACCGGATTCCTGGATTAAATCCGGTATACCGGTACCGGATTTATTCCATTGATTTCAATGGGGGCACTGTCCCCATTGAAATCAATGGAATAAACAAATTCCTCCCCCTCCCAGGCTGTGCGGGTGGAAGGGGGGACACCCCCCAGCCTGGATTTAAAAAAAAAAATTCCCCTAAGTGTCTCCGCCGGCAACACAGAGCCAGCCCAGCACCAGCGGCCTTCCAGGGAACTTCCGGGTTTCCCCGGAAGGCCTACTAGCGTCTGATGCCGGCAGCCACAGCCGGTGCTGAGGCCGCTGGACCGCCGCCGCCACCCGGAGCTCAACTGGAAGGTAGGATCCTGGTGGGAACTTGTTGGAAGTAGGGTAATCCCTGGGGTGGGGGTGTGTGTTAACCCCACCCCCACCCCAGGGATCATACAGTACAGGTACTAATACTTACCGGCTGCTGCTGGGATGGCCGCTGGTGCTGGACTGGCTCTGGGTTGCTGGCGGAGACACTTAGGGGAATTTTTTTTTTTTAAATCCAGGCTGGGCAGGGTGGGTGGGGGGGTGTCCCCTCTTCCACCCGTGCAGCCTGGATTTGGGGAGGGAAACGCGGGTTTTTGGTGGGGTTTTACATTGCGGCCATTCATTGAATGGCCGCAATGTAAAAAAAAAATCCGGTACCCGGAATCTGGTAACCGGGCCAGATTACCGGGTTGAATCCGATAATACTGGTACACCCAGTACCGGCATTATCGGATACCGGAAATTCCGGTAGTCCCTTCCCTAGTATTTAGTCTATTGCTGTGTATGGAGAGAGTCCGCCCACTATGCCCATTTTTGGGGGTATTTTTGCCCAATATATTTTGAGCACACCCGCAAACGGGTGTTCCCTTCTGTGGTCTTACCCCATGAATCCTTGATCCGTTATAAGATCTTTTAGGGGTTTAACCTGAAGTAATTCTTCCTCTAAACTCACCCATTCCGGGGCCTGTGTTTCTTTGTACCACTCAGGCAAAGCACTCAAGGATGCCGCCATGTGATAAAGTTTTAGATCTGGTAAATTAATTCCTCCCTTCTCCTGGGGGTGCATTAAAGCTATTTTTTTTATCCTGGGCTTCTTTCCATTCCACACTATTTCCCTCATAAGTGAGTCATTCACCCCATAAAAAGAGTTTGGAATGTGGATAGGCAAAGTCATAAATCTATATAATATTTTTGGCAAAATTATCATCTTATATAGGTTGACCTTCCCCAGCCAAGATACCATCAAATTTTGTCACAGTTTCACCTCCTCCCTCAACTTCTGGATTAGCGGGATGAAGTTGGCTGAATATAAGTCTTTTAAGTTTTTGGTGATTGTGACTCCTAGGTACTTGATTCCTGCTTTTGCAATAGAAAATGGGGATATCATATTAAACTTCTCTTCTTGCTCTTTGCCCTGACTGAATGTCATAGAG
Source organism: Sphenodon punctatus (assembly GCA_003113815.1). Classification (NCBI taxonomy): domain Eukaryota; kingdom Metazoa; phylum Chordata; class Lepidosauria; order Sphenodontia; family Sphenodontidae; genus Sphenodon; species Sphenodon punctatus. The sequence goes on along the minus strand of QEPC01011258.1, from coordinate 1,030,665 downwards.
AAGGATTTTTCTTTATTAATATTGTAACCTGAGATCTCCCCAAACTAATCTATTACCTTAAGGAGTTCTGGCAAGGATTTCTCAGGTTCTGCTATGTAAATAAGCAGATTGTCTGCATATAATGAGAGTTTATTCATGTATTTATCTATTTGAATCCCTTCTATTTTACTGTTTTGTCTTATAGCACTCTCAAGTACCTCCAGGGCCATATTGAAGAGCAGAGACAACAATGGGCGGCAGCCCTGTCTAGTCCCTCTGTGAATCTGGAAGTACTCAGAGAGCTTACCGTTTATCATTAGTCTTGACTTCAGATTTTTGTAGATCGCCTTAGCCAGCACAAAAGATTTCCCTCAAAGCCCATTTTTTCTAAAACCATAAACAGGTAGTCTGGTTCCACAAAGTCAAAGACCTTCTCTGCATCAGCAGAGATTATCATAGTGGGAGTTTTTTTGGTTCTGTAATGCCAATAGTTTTCCTAATGTTTTCCTAATGTTAATTAGGAATTAACTTAATAGTTTTCCTAATGTTATCTTTTCCTTGCCTGCCTGGAATGAACCCTGACTGATTTTTATGAATTTACTCGCCAACTATCGCTCTTAATCTGGTAGCAAGTATTTTTGAAAGCAGTTTGAAGTCTGTATTCAGTAAGGAGATGGGCCAGTAACTACCACATTGGTCTTCCTGTCTTGTAAATTATAGTAATCAGAGCTTTGTAAAAATCCTGTGGCACCTCCTTTTCTTTTAAAATATTATTGAATACCTCTGTGAGATAAGGTACTAGAGTTGGTGAGAAAGCTTTATAAAATTCATTGGGGAATCTGTCTGCCCCCCGCCTTATTGTTTTATGAAGCTGCTATCGCATGTTTCACCTCCTGTTCTGAAATTGATGCATTTAGGAAAAAGCCCTGCACTTCACTTATTTTAGACAATTGTATGTTCTTTAAAAAGGAGGTGATTTTTTTCCCTCTCTGGCCTGTGGGAGCCATATATTCCCTTGTAAAATTCCATAAAAGCCCCCTGGATGTGTGAGTTGTCCGTTCCTCTCTTGCCCCTTGCGTTCTGAATCACCGATATATATGATTTCCTTTGTTTGCTTTTTACCAATCTTGCCAAAGTCTTGCACACTTTATTATTTGTCTCATAAAAGTGGCATCTGATTTTTTGAAGTTGTTTTTTTATTCTCTCTAGCTCTGATGTATTAATTATTCCTTTGGTCTTTATTATCTCTTGTTTTAAAAGGGGGGATGGAGCAACTTTATTTTGCGCTTCTAATTTCTGTAACTTTGCATATGTTTCCTTCGCTAACTTCCTCTTTTCTTTTGTTATTTTTGCTTGCAGAGATATTATTTCCCCCCCTAATTACAACTTTTGCGGATTCCCAGAGAATTGCCGGCTATTTAACCGAATTAGTATTGAGCTCAAAGTACTCTTCTATTTCTTCTTGAATCTGTTTTTTGTTTATCCCTTTGTTAATAATGCTTCTGTCCATCTGCCAGATGGCATTCTTGCTTTTCCCCCCTCCTGGCTCTCTGAAGGTAGTTACTACTGCATAGTGATCAGATAGGACTGTTGGGATAATAAGGCATTTTTGACATCTGTGGGCTTCTGTTTTGTCTGTTAATACATAATCTATTTGTGTGTAACTGTTGTACTTGGCTGAGTAAAAGGTGTAGTCCCGCTCTGTCCCATTAACCTGCCTCCACAGGTCTATCCACCAATATGATTCTATCAATTTTGCTATTTTTTTCTGTTCCCCTCTGGGTTCTTTTTGTCTGGAATGGTCCAGCTGCGTTAGAGTGACGTTAAGGTCTCCTTGTATGATTACCCAGCCTTTGGCATTATCTGCCACTTTCTTAAGGTATGTTTCATAATACTCAAGCCCCCGCTCGTTGTGGGCATATAGATTAACCAGTGTCACTAGTTTTCCCTCTAGATTGCCGATAGCACAAAGAAACCTGCCCTCATTATCCTTAATGACTTTTTCTGCTTTGAAGGATTTATTTCTGCCAAACTCAATAATGACTCCTCTTTCTTTGTTTTGGAGCAGGAGGAGAATAATTCTCCCATTTTGGCATTTGCAAATCTTGCCACATCCTTTCTCAGTAAGTGTGTCTCTTGTAGGGAAAAAAAATCCTGCTCCCTGCTCTTCTATTAAGTTTCTGACTCTTTTTCTTTTCTGTGGGGAGTTTAGCCCCCTTACGTTTAGTGTTATTGTCTTAACTTCCCCCATCAAGGACTTTTAGTTTACTTGTGTCATTACAATTGTCATCCTCATTCATCTCACTGCACATTTGGAAACCTATCTCTAGATCTCTGTTTGTGTTAGTCCTGTCCTGCTGTGCTGCCAAGGAATTTGTTGTGCATTTCTTGTGTACCTCTACCTTTAGTTTCTTCCCTTGCTTCTCTTCTACCTGTATGTGCTCTCCCTTTGTCTCCCCTTCCCCCAACCTGAATCCTCCCCCCACCTCCCACTGTCCCTCCCCTCTTCCCATCCCTTTTGCCTGTGTCCTCATTGCTTGACCAGACACTTCTTTCTTACCCATCCTCTGAGGATCTTTTGGAACACCCCTTCGTCTGAATATGGAACACCCCCATGTGTCCCACCCTGCTTCCTCCCACCAGCTCTTTTGCATAACCATCCTTGTTTCTTCCAAGGACTTTCAAACTGGCTTAATACCTAAACATTTCTGCCCTCTCAAATTAGCTCAACATAAATATAACCCGAAATGCTTGCAGGTTCACATTACCGCTTGTATGTCAGTTTGCCCCTCTTTATCGTTTAACACATAACAGACTTGCATAGGGGCCTTGACCTGACAGCACTCTGTTCACAATGCTTCTGCCCGTTCTCTTGAAAATGCAGGGATGGACATCAGAAAAGCTTCTAGATCTTCGGTGCTCTCAAATATCTTCCTACTTCCTCTGGATGTAATCTGCATTTTTGCTGGGAAGATTAACTGTGGTTTCATGTTCCTCTCTATCAGAGTCCCAAAATATTTATTCCACTTCGTTCTTTTCTTGATGGTCTCTGCAGTGTAGTCTGGGAAAATCTTCACCGCTTGCTGCTGGTATGTCAGGTTTCTTTTAAGTCTTGCTTTCTTTAGAATTACTTCTTTCTTTTGATATTTTGCAAATTTGACTATTATGGTGCATGACAGATCATTATCTTTCTGTCTTGGGCGCCCAATCCTGTGAGCCCTGACAATTTCAGCATTGTGGAGGGTTGGATCTTCTGGGAAATTTTCTTTTAACATCCCCCATATCAGTTCATTAATCATCTCTGCTCCTTCCACCTCTTTGATCCCATTGATGCGCAGGTTGCCTCTACGAGATCTGTTCTCCAGATCTCCGCACTTGCTCTGGAGGAAAATAGTCTCTCTTTTCAGTTTGTCCAGCTGCTCTACTACTATGCTGGACTGATCCTCCAGAGAGGAGATCCTGCCCTCAGCCACCTCTATTCATCTTGCCACCTGCTCTAATTTTTTGTTCCCCTCATCCACCGAAGATTTTACCTTCCTCATCTCTGTTTTCAATTCTTTTTTCATTTCTGTTAGCAATCTGTGCAGGGATCGCTGCTCACCTTCCTTGCGGCTTGAATCAGATGAAGCCTGCTCCTCCTCTGCTTTGCGCTCTGCTGCCGCCATTCCCGCACTGGTTTTCCTTTGGCAGAATCCCTCTTGCGTGTTGCTTTGTGATATCTTATGCTTGGATTTATTTTTCCCTGCCATTTTTCAACAGTCTCGTTTTTTTTTTCTTTTTAAAACTTATTTGCCGGCTTGATTTATGAGCTGGGTGTGTGGAGTTCAGATGGGTCCCAGCTAGCCACTTCGATGCATGTGCAGATCCCCCCCACCTCACCTTCTTCTTAAGTCACATATAACACAAGCTCAATAGAGTCAGAGGATCTGGGTTCCTCCCCATCTGATATAATATTGGATCCAATTTCTATGACCACTTCTGAAGATCATAAAAAAATTCAATCACTAGTGAGAAAAATGGCAACCGTGCAAACTTTGAAAACAGTACCTGTAGAGGAAGATAACCCAATGTACAAAATAATACATAAGAACACACCAACAAGAATTTCTTTATCATTGTAAAAAAAGTACATGAGAAATTCCAGGATCCATTGGAAGACCTCCTCCTGTTACATTACTGATACACTCTCAGCTTAGTGCGTTCTATCTCGTCCCTCTAGAAAATAATGAGATGTTCATCAAACATCCAGTCCCAAACTCCATGGTAATACAAACATCAACAGAAAGACAGCAAGGGAAATAATTGGATAACTCTCCAGTGGATAAGGAAGGGTGCAAAACAGACATTTTTGGAAGGTGCACTTTTTCTTCAGCCACCATGATATTAAGGGCCTGCAACTATGCCTCTGCTATGCCAACATATAACCATCTTCTATGGAAGAAAATGGCACCAATCTTGCCAAAGCTTCCTCCTGATGCTAAACAACAGGTAGAGATTATATGTACTGGGGGCCTTTTCCTGGCAGGGGCTGCTTTTAGACGAGCGGCACGTGATTGCGCATTGCGATCGCGCATAATTTGAAACGTCTGCATGTTGTAATTACATGAGACAGAAGCGGGGTATTATGCGCCTATTATGGCGGTTGCACATTTTTTTCTGTCCGTGAATTAAATACCTCACAATTGAGGTATTTAATTTGCGGACAGAAAAAAATGCGCAACCGCCATAATAGGCGCATAATACCCCACTTCTGTCTCGTGATGCACAGTTGCGTGCCACTCGTCTAAAAGCAGCCAGGGTCTTATTTAACAACTATGACTCATATTGCCAATTCTGTTGCTAGAGCTGTTATACATGCCATAGTGATGAGAAAACGCACCAGGCTCTATTGTACAGTGCTTGCTTATCAAAACAGAAACAAAATCAAAATTCTCCCTTATGATGAACAGGGCCTCTTTGCTTTGAACACCGAAGAGGTACTGGCAAAAATCAAGGACACTAGAAAAACAGCCCTAGCTCTCAGTGTCACTTATAAGATGAAAAGAAGATATACTCCCAGCACCTCCAATAAACCCGGATGCTACTCTTGTGGTTATTCACACCAGATTAGGAGATACTTTGATCCATGATGCAAGATGCATCCCAAGGGAAAGAGGAAACAGGAACCAAGCAGTTGACTGATGACTTATATACAGGCCAGCAGGCAACCAGGAATCTGGGGGTGTGGAGCAAGAAAGTGTCTGGCCTGACTGGAGTGGTGTAAAGCCATCATTATTAACCCTGGACCCTGGTCAGAGCACCATGATAGTACAGAGGCATCAGCCCCTATGCTCAGAGCCTCATAGATGCTGGTTCAAGATCAGGGTCTTGACAGGGGGCATGGGTCCCTTACCAGAGAGCATAGGTTTTGGAGGCCCTTTCTAAATCTTTTGAGGACTGGGTGAGAACAAAATGGCTTATTATCTGTGGGTAACTGATGGGTGGATGTGGCTGCCTGATGCACCTTTATAGAAGATGGGGTGAAGCTGCGAGTCTTGAGGTGAGACAGGTAAGTTAATACACCTGTAATCAAAAATGGCACTAAGTAGTCAAATTTCTTTTTTCGGACCAAAGAGTGAACCTACTCCATTCACCTCATCAGATCTAATGGTGAATGATTTTCTAGCATTGGTAAGGATGTGGACCACCTCAGGAGGTAGATGGGAGAGGCCATGCTGTTAAATGAAGAGAGTGTATATCTGGAGGAAGGATTTTTCCTAGGGATGGGTGAACGCGGTTCAGAAGTTCGGAGTTCGGACCGAACTCGACCAGTTCGGTCAACTGAACTGAACTTCTGAACCGAACTCGATTTTCTAACTGAACCGAACCGAATTTCCAAACTTGGTTCTGTTCGCCCATCCCTATAAGTTAATATTCCATTTAGTTCAATGGGGTTTGAATTTCCGAACTCTATTCGGAAGTTCGGAGTTCAGACCGAACTCAAATAGTTCGGTCGACCGAACTGAACTTCCAAACCAAACTCGATTTTCGAACCAAACCAAACCGAATTTCCGAACTCGGTTCTGTTCGCGCATCCCTAATTTTTCCATTGTTTTGAGTTAAGAGATTGTGTTGAGATGGAAGCCTGCGTCGCTTCACTGACAAGCTGGCTTCTGGACTTGTGCTTGCTTCCTAACCTGCTTTGTTTTGTCCCCTTGGACTGGCATGGCTCTATCTGAACTCTGTTTTTGGACCTGTTCTGGTTTGTTCTTGGATCTGCTCTGTCTACCTGTTTGTTTGCTCCACCTGTTGCTAGTCCTGCTCAATTCCTGTTTGCTATTTGGTTGTGCTTGCCTGATTCTTTGCTCACCACACGTCTGTTTGGTCACCATGCTCTCTGGTTCATGTGCTAGCCCTGAGTTTTTATGGAACCATGCTTCCCCTTGACTCTTTGGACCTGATCCTAAACAATATACCCCAGCACCAATCCTGCACCAATTCTCTATGCACCAGCCTGCACACCTGACACTCATACCTCCCTTGGGATTTGAGTGTAGCACTATCTAATGTTTCCAACTTTTGAACCACTAGCCTCCTGTTCATTCCACCTACTACCTTTCGCTAGGAGAGGAGAGTTAGTGAAGCTATGCTTTGAAGGTATAGGAGAGGTCTATACCCACCCTACATTAAAATTCACAATGATAAAATTGTTTTCAAACTTCCACACTCCTTTACACCTAAATTAGTCTCAAAATTTCACATGTTCAAAGAAATCACTGTAACAGGACTGCATGTTTGCAACCTGCACAGGGGCTTTAGGTGTTGCCCCTTTAAGATGTTGATGGGACCAGGTATAGTGAGGCCCCTTTAAGAGATTAGCCTGCAGGTGAGGCAGGAGTCACCTGGGGCTCAGTAGGAGTGAGCAGAGGCACTGGGACACAGGCGGTTCCTGTGCAGCCACCCAGTGAGAGTGGGTAGACTGGTAAGGACTAGCAAGGGTCTGGTAACAAATTGCAGGTGGGAGATAGAACTTGGGAGGCACCTGAGGATCAGCAGAGGCTGGAGGAGAAGTTTGATGCGGGGAAGGTAAGCTAGTGTGAGAGGGTTGCTATTCCCAGGAAAAACTGAGGCACAGGCGTCTGGGTGGCAAACAGAACCTGTGGGGTGGCTTGCGGGGACCCTCGCCCAACCAGAGGACTGGGGTAGCAGCAGCCAGGTACAAAGCTGCTGAAGGGAGTAACTGTGAGCTCAGGCAATACCAAACGGGAGCAGCACAACTGAGAAACAGTGCTGCAGACAGTCGAGGATGCAATTAATGAGGGAATCGAGCAGCTGCGAGGAACAGCTGAAATGAAACAAAGTAGCCATCAACCCGTTGCTTGTGTAGCTGCTGGACTAACTGACATGATGCTGTAAGGAGCGAAGCAGAGCCGTGAGCCTGAACCTCTGGAACAGCAGTGAAGGATCAGAGCACCCCAGTGAGAGAGATTCAGGGTTGAAACATGGGCCAGGCACTCTTTGGACTTTGGGCATTTGAAGGAAGGCTCAGCGACCTGGAACAGGGACCGGAGTGGGACACTGTTACAATCACCTGGTAGGCCTTGCTAGTTTATTTTCCTCCAAACCATTCTAACAAGGCAGAAATAACATGAAACAATTTAGATGTTAAAAGAGCAATCTCCATTTATTTTTTAGATAGAACCAAACCTTTTCGTAAGGACAAATTCCTTTTTGTATCTACTGGGAGCCCGAATATAGGAGCAAGAGTAACCCTGCAAACAATATCAAAATGTTTGATGGAGTGTATTTCACTCTATTATCAACAAGTAAACAAACAAACCTCCTCCTGAGGGTTTGAGAGCACATTCCACTAGAGCCTTGGCTACTTCCATGGTATGAAACTTTCCAGTAGATCAGATTTGCAAGGCAGCTGCATGGAGCTCATAGCATGCCTTTGTAAAACACTACACACTTGACATGTCATGTTGTTCACATGCTGTCTTTGGGAGAGTTATTTTACAGATCTTCTTTGACTAGGTCTCTGGCCTCTACCCTAGAGGGTTTGGTGCTTTTCACTCTCCCATCGATGTGAGTGAGCAGAGCCCACTCAAAGAAGAAACAAGGATATTTTCAGACGTTACAAGATCACAGTCAACCACAGTGAACCACGGTCAATCCCGTGGTGGGGCCAAAGCACCCTGAACGTCTGTTTCGCGGGCGCCAGATGTTCACTACAGTCAATCCCCAGCAGGGGTCAAAAATAACCACGCTTCCGGAGCTCCGGTCCAGACCATCGCCAAAAGTGTGGTCAAAGCGATTCCCACCGAGAAACAAAAAAAAGTAATGACTGAACGGCAACCACCGGCCGGAATCAAGCAACATGATCGTCACCCGGGAACAAAGCACGCAGTGTCGCTGCCAGGGAACCAGCAACAACACAGGCCGGGGAGGGAGATTTAAAGGGCACACAGCAGCAGGGGGACGTGGCGGGATGGAGCAAGGCGGAAGGGAGAGGAGAGTGGAGGGCGAGAGAGCAAGGCAGGAGGAGGAGGAGGAGGAGGTGGTGGTCACACTGCACATGGAGGCGGTGGAGGGACAGCAGCAGCAGCAGCCGGGACGAACCGCCCTGGCGCCTTCCGGGTGCTTTGACCAAGGCCCAGGATCGGTGTAATGTATGTTGCGCTGCCCCTGGCCGTGGTCTTCGGTCCGATTCCCTGCCATGGTCCTGCTCCTGTCATGTCTGTTTGGGGCCTCTCTTGCCCACGGGGTGTGGTTAGCCAGCTCGCCACCGCTGGGAATCCACTGTGATGAATTGGGCGGCAGGCGCCCGTAACGTCTGAAATCACCCAAAGTTACTTACCATAACCTTGGTTTGAGATGGGCTCTGTCACTCACATCACCTTCCCCTATAGTTAGTAAAGACGGAACTGCCAAGTTCAGGGGTAAGGAAGAACTAAGGTGACCCACACTTTGCCCTTCCTATTTATGGCCTTACATGGAACCTGCCAACTGCATGAGATCAGAAGGGAGGGCCCTTGATGTGCAGCAGAAGAACTGCTTCCAGAAGGTCCCTGGCATTGTTCTGCTCAGGCGCAGGTCCTTATCAGTGTGAGCGAGAGAGACCTTCTTGAAGAACCAAGGTTATGGTAAGTAACTGTCATTTTTTCTGCTTATCATTCAATTTAGTTTCTTGTCATCCCATCATCTTTCCAATGTTCTTTCAAGTGCTTTTCCTGGGGGGCAACTAGGAAAAGGTGCCCAAGGCTTGAATACTGTTTTTTTTTGTCTCCCTCTCCAAAAAGACATTAACCCCTGAAAGAGGGACAGTGGGATTCAACACCCAAATCAGGACTGTCCCTCCTAAATAGGGACTTTTAGGAAGTGTGTAGTAAGGTGTGTGTGACACATTAATTTGTAATTTTGAATTTTTTAATTCAATCCTACTTTTTACATTCCAAGAAAAAATATGTTAATTTCATTGTCAAAAAGCTTTTTGGAATTGAGTGTTAGAGTTTGCACACATCTTAATAATTTGCTTGATTGGTAGGATGCTTAGAGCTTAGAGGGTAGGATGCTTAGAGGGGAACAGCCTAGGGGTGGGATAGAGGGTGGGGGTGGGTGCAGGGTGGGGGGGGATCAGCCTAGGGGTGGGTACGGGGTGGGGAAACAGGCTCAGCCTAGGGGGAGGATGCGGGTGGGTGGGTGGAGGGGGGTGGAGGAGGTCGGGTACAGGGTGAGGTACAGGATCGGGGACTGATCAACAGGTAAGATCAGTCAGTCTTACCTGTTGAGTCTGACTGCTCCTTCCTCCTCTTCCAGCGGTCCTCCCAGGCTAGGCGTAGGCGGGGAAAGTTTAGTTGGTTTTTTTTTTTAAAAAAAAAATTCCCCACGTGTCCCCGCACGCGGAGCCAGGGTGCATGGGCAATTTTTAAAAAGAAACACCGGCCCAGCAGTTCCCGCTGCTGCTGCCATTGCCACTCTTCCCTCCCCCCCGCTCTCAGCGGCGAGCAGCAGTGGCAGCGGGAACTGGCGCAGAGACTGAGGCTCTCTCTCGGGGGACTGACTGAGGCAGGGAGGAAGCACGCATGTGCGCTTCCTCCCTTCTCAGTCCCCCGAGTCAAGCTATCTTGCCAGGGCGGTCAGCACGACTGCCCTGGCGAGATAGTCCATTGCGCCCATTGACCACAATGGAAAGGCTTTACCCCTCCCTCCACAGCACGTCCCATGCGTGCTGTGGACGGAGGAGTTCAGCCACCCAAATTGCGTTTTCCATAGGAAAACGCTTTGGGCGGCTGAGCAGCTGAGTCTTTTTGTCCCTTTGGGAACCCACTCCCAGCGTGGGTGGGTCCCCGAAGGGAGAAGAACACAGTGACAGCTACAGCAGCCTCTGCAGCAGCTCAGAGGCTGCTGTAGCTGTCATAAGCGGCGTGCTTTGGGGGGGGCACTGCCCCGAATTTCCTGCAGGGGGAGCCGCCGCTGGTCTACTGACGAATGACAACTACTTCCTGAAGAAGGAAATACTCTGGATACAGGAAAAACTGTGGTGGCAATTATGCCACCATCCTCTCATCCCAGTGTAGGAACTATAACCACCACAGTACTATTGATACCTAGCTGCCATATGACTCTTTGGGGCAGCCTGGAGGATGCTCTGATTTATACAAGGATCAAAATAAGACCTGCAACTAGATATATCAGGATCAGAGGATTGCCACAGGGACCCTTTTGTCCACAGGCATACAAGCCTTTTTGCAATTTTAATTTATTAGCAGATGATGCTCTTTTTCGCTATCGATTGTAAAAGAAAATTTACCCATTACAAATCTTCTTTAAATCAAGGTGCATCATGAAATGCTTTAGTAAACAATCTGCTTATTTGGAGGGTACTGTCAACATAGCTGTGTACTTTAGAGGTGTGCATGTCATTTTTGTTATTACAATAATAAGGAAAATTGTCATTTTTGTTTTCATTATTGCAATAACCAAGAATAACGACAACGATAACGAAAACAACAATGTCATTATCGTTGTTGTTATTATTAGTGCTGTGGCAGTTGGGTTTTGGAGGAAAAATGTGGAGAGCGGAGGAGGGAGCAGACATCTTGGAGCCCTAAACAGGGTTGAACTCTTGAACTTTGCCTGTGTTGGGAGGGGCAAGCAGCTCCGCAGTATCTGATGGCTGTATCGCTGGCCAATGAACAGCGCAAACAGGCCCCAGCAGTCTCATGGCACTCTGTGATTGCTCAATGGCTGCTGCCTCCCACAACCAATCAGGGGGACTCTGGGGGAGGACACTGCAACCCTTTATAATGGGAGGGCCGGGGTCTTTCTTTCCGTTCTGTGAGAGCTCTGCTTGCTAGGTTGCCTTTACAGAACTGTGGTACCTGCACACACAAAATCCTCCCTAGCCCTCATTGTATTACTAATACCTTTCCTTCCTCATACACCTACGTTTTACCTTCTCCCTTTCCTTGCCCTTCTCGCCCCTGTACATTATGTATAGATAGGTAGTATAGATTAGATATAGATATATATTATAGACAATGACATATAGATTAGATTAGAATAGTTATATAGATAATTGATTAGATAATAGATAGTTTTCCTTTCCCCTTCCCCTGTCTCCCTTAGATTTAGATAGATATTAGTTGTGTACATATAGAGAGAGATTAGTAGGGATGGGCGAACAGAACGGAGTTCGGAA
>QEPC01011258.1:967794-1010103 GCA_003113815.1 Sphenodon punctatus | reverse complement strand
CTCCTCCCCAGCTGTCCTGCTGACCCTCAGTCCCCACCTGCAGGCCCTGCAGCTCTCTTTCTGGCCTTCAATCCCCACCTACACGTGCTGCTCCTCCATCCCTGCTCCCTAGCTCAACCACTGTACCTCAGTTCCCACCTACAGCCCCTGCTCCCTCAATCCTGAGCTCCCCACAGCTCTCCTGCTGCCCCTCAATCCCCACCAGCAGCCCTGCTCTCTCAGCCCTAAGCTCCCTCCCCAGCTCTGCCACTTGCCTTCAGTTCACACCTGAAGACCCCTCTCTTCCAGCCCTGGGCTCCCCCCAGTGCTCCCACTGCCCCTCAACCCCCATCCACAGCCCCTGCTCTCCCAGCCCCAGGCTCCCCACAGCTCTGCCACTGTCCCCTCTCAAACCCTCTATTCCCCAGCTTCACTTTTGCCCCCAGCCTGCAGAGGATTTGAATTGGGACTGAAAGACCAATGCAAAGTGTTGGGGCATGGAGCCTAATAGGAATCAAGCACAATATGTGAGACTGTACAACGTCTTTATTACTTACATGGCTCTCAAGTTAAGGCAGAAGCTTTAATATGCAATTTCTATGCTTTTTAGTGCATGATTGAATTTACAAGAGCCTTCACTATTATTCTAAACTGGAGAGTTTGATTTTGGAATTTCAAAGTTTTTTTTTTAGAGGATTTGCAATAAAGAAAAATTTTGCAATACAGAAAATTCCTCTTGCTGGCGCCTTAGGAATGTTGAGCAGTGTAAGAGTAAAATTTCTGATTTTTAAAGGCTCGGCATGTACTGAAATGTGACTTACCCTGGGCTGTAGGAACCAATAAGACAGAGGTACTCAACTCGATTCATTCTGAGGACTGGAATATTTGGTTTGGTCCCAACATCGGGCCAAATCTAAAAATACAGAGTGTGCAGAGCAAGTGCAAATTAAGCTACCTAAATCACATAACAAGGCAAAGCTACCATGCTTGGATAATCCCCCACGAGCTGTTCTGCCCCTGAGAGCCTCCCCATGGCCCCACTACCCCTAGAACCCTCTGCCTCCCACTGCCCCATGGCCCCACTGCTGCTCTGCCCCCCCAGCCTCCCTTCCCCCCATGGTCCCACTGCTCCCAGGAACTTCCTGCCCCCAGTCGCTCTGATGGCCCCTCTGCTATTCTGACCCCTCCAAGAGCCTTTCCAGCCCCACTGCCCCATGGCCCCACTGCCCCCAGAACCTTCCTGCCTCCTACTGCTGCTCTGCCCCCCCAGAGCCTCCCTGCCCCACATTGCCCCATTTCCTCTTTCTCCCCAGAGCCTCCTCCAGAACCTCCTGCCCCACAAACCCCAGAACATCCTTACCCACACTGCCTCTCTCCCCCCTTCTGTAGGCGGTGTGTGTGTGTATCTCCCCTGACATTCCAAACCACAGGGGACATTTTTTTAAATTTTATTTTTTATTTATCCAGAATTTATAGTCCACCCCCTCCTGCCCAATGACAACTTGAGGCAATGAACAATATATAATAACATAACAATACAAAAATATAAAATACCAAATAATATTTAAAAAAATGAAAACTCCTAAAAACAGCTGAGCCCCCAAACCCCCACAAATACCCCTTAACCCCCTAAAGAAATCCCACCCACTGCCCATCCCCCTCCACTGAATGCCTTGCAAAACAGCCAGGTTTTGCATTGTCTACAGAAGGAGGAGAGATCTGGAGAGAGGCAAATCTCTACCCGGAGGGAGTTCCACAGCTGCGGTGCAGACACTGAGAACACCCTCATGAACCTGGGGGACCTCCAAGAGGGCGCGCCCGGCTCACTGCAGAGGCCGATCCAGGACAGGAGGGATGAGGCGGTCCCGTAGGTAAGTGGGGCCCAGGTCGTATATAACTTTAAAGGTAATAAACAACCTCTTGAATCGGGCCCAGAAGTCTATAGGCAGCCAGTGCAGAACTCTGAGCCCTGCCTTGCTGCTCCATTCTGACACCACCAACTGGATAGGCGCTGCATAACTTTCCTTCCCATAGCCTAAAATGGAGATTTCAACAGCTTAAACCTTTAAAACTAATCTCTCCTTTTTAAAAAAAAAAAAAAAAAAGCAAAGGCAGCCTTGTCCCACAGGCTTGAATTTTCGGAAAGTTTTTCAGTTTTACAGACATCACTTTAAGACCCCCAGGGCTCTTCAGTTTGAGATGGTGGGAAACTGACAAAAAATAACTGCTCCTGAGCTTACAATTTCTAAATCCTGTATCATAGCCATTTTTTCATTGGATTTGCCTGAACCTTTCATAGGTTCAACGCCTCACATAAGAGACCTTCCATGCATAATTTTACAATGATAGAATAAATCATCTTGATTTTATAAACAATAGAATGTTCATGTATTATAATGGAGAGTGCTACACACCTTAACTACTACACACCGTAACTATCCAGGCACAATAGCGCCTGGATAATAATAAACATATAAAACCAGGTGAAAATCCCTAAACCTCCTTGCCCTCCAACTCTCTCTCTAAACCCTCAACCCAGTTCCACCCAACCCTATCCTAGCCTGCCAAATGCCTGGCCAAACAGGAAGGTCTTACATCTCTTCCAAAAAATGAGCAGGCTCGGACTTAGGTGAATTTCCAAGAGGTGGGAGTTCATAATTAGGACTAAGAATTTGTCACAGTTATGACAAAAGCAATGTTTTTAGTGACTTTTGCCTCCCTCCATGACTTTTGAGATCTTCCCATGGCTTCCATGATTTACCCAAGTTTTTCGAGATTCCCCCCAAACTGAAGAGTAGAGCCGGCAAGAAGCTGGTGAGAAGAGTACGCTCAATGGTGCTAAGAGGATCCACGGTGTCTCCCTGGAGCTCCAAAGCCCTCCCTGGCTGTGGAGATGTGGTGGCATGGAGAGAATCTGGCGAGAATAGCACGCTGAGTGCCACCGGGTAAAGCCATGGCCTCTCCCTGGAGCTCCAAACCCCTCCTCAGTGTTGTTTCTTGTGGAGAGCGGAGCTTTGGGCATGGTCACGTGGTAACACAGCATGATGTGGTGGCAGGATCAGAGGCAGAGAATTTTACCGTTGTCAGAGCTTCAAGAGGTGCCCAGGAGGGAGACGGCAGCATTTCCTCTGCCTTTATTCCCTGCTTGGGCTTACAATCTAAGCCTGGGGCTTTCAAAGGGCTTTACAATCCCTGGGTTTACAATCCAAGGGCTGGGGGTATTTTTCTCCTTCTATTCTGTGCTGGGTGGGTTACAATCTGTGCTGGGGGTGGGGTTACAATCTAATCCCTGAGTTTACAATCTAAGAGCTGGGGGGTTATTTCCTCCTTCTATTCTGTGCTGGGTGGGTTACAATCTGTGCTGGGGGTGGGGTTACAATCTAATCCCTGAGTTTACAATCTAAGAGCTGGGGGGTTATTTCCTCCTTCTATTCTGTGCCTGTCTCTTATACACATCTAGATGTGTATAAGAGACAGTTCGTGTCATGACCAACTCATGACTTCTACAGAAAATTTCTAGAACAAATTCGTAGCCCTATTCATAATCCCTAAACCCCAAACCTAATCCCCAAACCTTGCAGTCTGGCTTTCGTCTGGGTTATGGCACTGAGACTGCACTTGTGGCCTTTGTCGACAACCTCTGCTGTGAATTAGATCAGGGCTGTTTGACTCTTTTAGTCTTGTTGGATCTGTCGGCTGCATTTGATACTGTTGACCACAAGATGCTGGTGACCTACTTGCGGGACCGAGCTGGGATAGGCAGAATCGCCGGAATTGTTTTTGAATGATTCTGTTCCTTCCTGGCTGGAAGAACTCAGCATGTGGTTCTGGGGGAGTGTTCCTCATCTCCCCGGGATCTCACCTGTTGTGTCCCACAAGGTTTTATTCTGCCCCCTCTCCTGTTCAATATGCCACTGGGTGTCATAATATGGGTGCCACAATATGCTACTGGGTGAGTTGGTGAGAGGGTTTGGGGTTCAGTGTCATCAATATGCTGATGACACCCACCTCTATCTCTCTTTTTCAGTGGACCACGGTCTGTCAGTCTCATTGCTTACCTGGTGTTTTACAGCTGTGGGGGACTGAATGAGGGTGAGCCATCTGAAGCTGAATCATGACAAGATAGAGGTGATGCTGGGGGGGAGGAAGTCCCCCTCATTGATGGGGTTTGCCCCTCCCAGGTTATTCAGGTTCACAGGCTGGGGGTGCTCCTTGACTCGCAGCTCCACCTGGATGTCCAGGTGGCGGTTGTGGTGAGGAGTGCCTTTGGCCAGTTACATCTGGTATGGTGGCTTCAGCCATACTCAGACCTAGTCACTATCATCCATGCATTCATCACCTCTAGATTGGACTACTATAATGCGCTCTACGTGGGGTTACCCTTGGTAATGGTCCGGAGACTGCAGCTGGTGTAGAATGCAGCGGCCCACCTCCTTATGGGGATGAGTTGCCATGAGCATATAACACCTGTACCTCGCTCACTGCACTGGCTGCCTATAGTCTTCCAGGCTCATTTCAAGGTGTTGGTTCTTACCTATAAAGCCCTAAACGGTTTGGGCCCAGCCTGTCTACGGGACCGCCTCACTCCCCGGGTCCTGGATCAACCCCTGCAGTCAGCTGGGAATGCCGTGTTGGAACTCCCCCTGATGTGATGGGGGGCCATGTTTGAGAGGACGTTCTCTGTGGCGGTACCGTGGCTGTGGAACTCCCTGCCGGCTGAGGCCCATTTGTCCCTGGATCTCCCCTCCTTCAGGCACTATTCTAAGACCTGGCTATTTTGCCACACTTTTGGCAGTGGAGATGGGTAGTGGGTGGGGTGAGGATGTTGTTGTTTTTTGTTATGCCTTTTATGAACTCCTGCTTTGATTTTATTGATCTTTTAAATATTTTTATATTTTTTATAATTTGTTGTTAGACTGTTTTTATTGTTGTTGTTTTGTTGTGAGTCGCCCCGAGCTGCCAGAGGCAGGAGGGGGCGGCATAGAAATTAAAGTATAAATAAATAATTCTGGATCAGCCACCAAGAATGCCTCCCTGCATGCCCCTGTTGTATGAACTCCACAGGCAGTTGGTACTTGCAGCACTGTACCCTTGGCCTACCTCAGAGGATGCAACAGAACATAAGGGATGTGGCGGTCTTTCAAATACCTGGGGCCCAAGCTTCTTAGAGCTTTATAGGTCAAAACCAGCACCTTGAATTGTGTTTGGAAAGCTACTGGCAGCTAGCGCAGACTCTGGAGCACCGGTGTAATGTGCTCCTGGTGATCCACCTCTAACAGAACTTCCATACAATCATCGAGGGCAACCCCACATAGAACACACTGCACTAACGTAGCGTCAAGGTTATGAAGGCATAGATAACAGTGGCCAAATTCGAGTCTGATATAAAAGGTTTCAGCCTTCTCACCAAAGGAAGTTGGTGAAAAGCACTCCTGACCACCATCACAACCTGGTCATCCAGGCACAGCAGTGGATCCAAGAGCATGCAAATCTATGAATCTGGGTGACCAAAGGAAGCTGGAACCTATCAGCTGGAACCTATTGGAATCCCAAAATCAAGGGTCCCTACATCCCCCAGGTCACACAACCAGCTAACCATCATCACCTCGGTCATGTCTGGATTCAGCTTCAGTCTGACTCAGAAGCTGCAGCTGGTGCAGAATGTGGCGACCCGTCTTGTTATGGGGACGGGCTGTAGGGAGCACATTACACCAGTGCTCCAGGCTCTGCACTGACTGCCTATAGCATTCCAGGCCTGATTCAAGATGCTGTTTTTGACCTTTAAAGTCCTACATGGTCTGGGCCCCTCCATCCGCGGGCCGTGGAGCAACCTCTGTGGTCTACTGGGGTTGCCTTCTTGGAGGTCCCCCGGGTGAACCAGGGGGCCACGATGGAGAGGGCGTTCTTGGTGGCTGCACCACGGCTGTGGAACTGTCTCCCAGAGGAAGCTCGCCTGGCTCCCAACATGTTGGCCTTTCGTCGGGCCTGTAAGACCTGACTGTTCGGGCCTTTGGAGGAAGGGGGGAATAAGGGTGGGGTTTTTACCAGTGGTTTTACCTCTTTTGTTGTTGTTTTTTATTGTTTTAGTAACCGTTATATGTATTGTTTTTATATATTGTTTTAAATGTTTTGTGAGCCGCCCCGAGCTGCAGTAGGGCTGGAGGGAGTGGGATACAAGTAATTAAATAAATAAATAAATAAATAAATAAATAAATCTGCTCACCCACATCCAGCCCCAAACAGCTGCAAGGCACTTGGTAAACACCAAGAGTGGAGGACCTGGGTCAGAAGAAAAAGAGAAAAAGTTGGGTGTCATCAGTATACTCATGGCACTTCACTCTGAATCTCCTAATGATCCCATCCAGGGGCCTCAGATACACATTGAACATATACACATAGGGACAAGATGGAACCCTGATGCAAGGAATAAAGAACACAAAACTATTCCCCAACTGGTGTATGAGTATCCTAGAATCCCAATATGAAATTTCTATACAAAACAAAATATTTTAATATTGCCAAAAATGCTAAAACAACAATTTGTGTATGTTCGCAACACACAATTACACAGTGATGTGGAACTAACACAATGTTCCTTCTATTATACACAAATAACCATAAAATAAATGTCATAAAAATATCAACACAATTGTCATGGGAATATCAACCATATACACATGTATCCCTTGAAAGAAACACACTGTTGACAAAAGTCAACATATAAACATATTTGTTGTACGAATGCCACCCATATACAATTGTGTCCTTTCAAAGACACTCACTGTTGATAAACCCCTCAGGACCCAACAAAGGAGCCTCCAGGAGGATGTAGGACCCAACAAGGGAGTCCCCAGGGGGATGATAAACTACCACCCATCACCACTGTTTTGGCTCTCCCATCCAGGAATGAGCTGAACCACTCAAGATCGGTCTCATGCACCCCTAACAGGTCCCGTGTCAAAAACATCCTATGATTGACTCTATTAAAGGCCACCAAAAAAAATCTAACAAAATCAACAGGGTACAATTTCCCCTGTTGGTTTCTAAGCAGAGATCATCAACCAAGGCCACAAGCTCAGTGTCGGTGCCATACCCAGGATGAAAACCTGAATGCCATGGGTCCAGGAAACCAACAGCATCAAGATGTGCCTGGAGCTGTCGGGCAACCACCCATTCAGTAACTTTCCCTAAAAAGGGAAGGTTAGAAACAGGAGAGTAGCTGACTGGGGAGTGAACATCAAAGGGTGATTTCTTGAGCAGGGGATGACGATCGCAGTTCTGAGACTATCAGGGACCCCACCCTCCCAAAGGGAGGCATCGATAACCCCAGCCAGAAATGGCCCCAATGTCTTCCGGATAGCTTTCACTAGCCAGGATGGGCATGATTCTAATTCACAGTTGAGTGCCCGCACTACCCCAAGCACAGCCTCCGCATCGGTGAGCAAGACCAATTGAAGCTGATCCAATCATATAGAGAGATATATTTTAATGGGCTTATTCTTTTGGTGTTCATTTAAAGCTGAAATATTTTGCTGTTTAGTTTATGGTCCTTAAATTCTGGATGTATTTATTTTTTCCATCCTATCATTTTTTGTTAATCTTTTTCAATCTGATGCTTTTGCCAACTTTTGTTAGAATGTTTCCTTCCTATTATGATGCATAAACAGCTGTTTCTTGGTTTCTATGCAGGCACATGCCAAACTTCAGTGCTCAGACCACCTTCTCCCTGAATCATGTCATCAATATTCATTTCCCACTGCCTGCTTTGTCTGAGAGAGCAGTATAATCTCTTTTCAAGTTCTTGATCAATGCAGATCCTCCTCCCAGAGACTGTACATCTGTCTTTAAACCCTCCCCCCTCCAAAAAAAACCATGGTTCCCTAGTCTGTTACAAATTTCAAAACCATTTACCCATCAAAGAAAATCAATGGGTAAGCTGTCCTATGCAAATTTGAATCATATGATGATATACATGCTCCTGGCAATGTCTGCAGTAACTCCCTTAACAAGGAAGTCGTAATTAGTCAACATGAATCTGGTATCATACCTTTTTCTCCCCCCCCCCCCCATGCCCAGTCTTTTAAAGTACTAATTAGGGAAGCATTTGTGTTGTCTGATCTTCTCTTTTCTTGACTCTTGAAATAATTTGGACCTGTTCTATGTTTTCCTCACCTCCCAGTGTCACTCTCCAAACTGATCTGTTGCTTTTTCAGAGAATTCTGCTCAAATGCTATAGTTCTGCTAGGACTGTTGGCCTGAGGCGTTAGGAAAGAAGTGCACTGCTGTAAAATGAACCAGTTATTTGCTTAATAATGATGATTGTATGTTTTTTTGTTTTTTTAATTTTATAGTGCCTGTTCTAGTAACTACTCTGCCATAGGCGTTAAAAGGATTATATTTCTGTAATTTGTCTCTAGGTGGTTAAAAAAAACAAAAGCAAAAAATATTCCTTAATAAATGTATAATTATTATAATTGAGTGCAATGTGGATGATTATCTTTCTGTTGGGCAGAGATCATTTGTATAGGCAGTCCTGTGCACGCAGTGACATGAGGCCAGAGAGGCTAAGTTGGAGTTGCTAAGGAAGGCAGAGATTTCTAGGGACAATGATAAAGAAGTTCCAACTCCCACATCCATTTTGGCAGCTCCTATGCTGTTAAGTAGCATAAAGATTTTGGAGCAGTAGGAGATTAGGCTGGAACAACGGGAAATCATCCGGTAGCTGGGATCCACTTTCTAGAGGGGTGGGGAACCTCAGGCTTGTTGACCAGCTGGAGCCTGTGGCTATTTTTATTCTGCTTCTTTACAGTTTTTGGATGTGGTCCTTGGATCCAGTCCCTCAAGCACTGAAAGAGTGGAGATGAGGGCAAGCAATCCAAGATAGGAGATGGATCCAGACTCTGGACCCTCTCTTTCCATCCTGAGCACACACGCCCTAAAGACCTCTCAGGGTAAAAAAAATAAAAATGGACATGCGGCTGGTGGGACCACTCCCTGGGCTGCCCTGGTGGTGGAAAATCCAGGGCAACATGGCCCAGGTCATGTTGAGGCACTGACTTGGTGTGACCACACCCGGGAAGCTGTCCCGCTGGCCTCATGGCCCGGGTGTGACTGAGAGCACAACAAATGTGCGGGTGGCTGGCCATGCCCATGCTGTGCTCCTAGCACACTGCTCCAGCATGATTCTTTGAGATCACAGCCCAGGTTAGCTGCCAACATGGCCCAAGGCAGAAGCAGGCCAATGTCCGGTGGCCTCAAAACAGACATGCGAGTGGCTTGTGGCAAAAAGCAGGCCACCATCTTGTCTGATTTTATCCTAAGTCCAACTCTTGACCACTCCCCAAGCTTGAACTAACTTTCAAAGTGACCTGCAGGAGGGAAAGGGTCTTTCACCCCTCTTCTAGAAATGTCCCATTATCCTCTAGCACTCGGGTTATCCCTATGGGGAAGAAAGACCCAAGCTGTTAGGAAGAGGAAGACTTTAGTAGTAGGGCGTGGCAGAGTCACAGGGACACCCCAAGAATGACCCTCCTCTCCGAGCCTTAATAGAGGCAGTATATAAAGGGCTGCACCCTTAAAGGGATACCAATCCTTTAAAGAGCCAGGCTAATGGGCTCAGTCAAGAGACAGCACCTGTAAAAGAGGAACAGGAAGCCAGAGTGGAGAGAGAGGAATGGCAAGAAGCTGCTGCAGAGACAGAGCTGCCGTAGTTATAGTAGTATAAGCTACAGTGTCCAGAAGCCAAGAAAGCTGCAGAGACACAGAACAAGCTGCTGGAAGCAGACTGGAGTGGAAACTCCCTATAATAGGCCAGGAAGGCAAACCTATTAGTACAGCCAGGTAAAAGGCTTGGGGAAAGCCTCCACGTTGTTGGACTAAGCAAGAAGTCAAAAGAGACTGAGCTAATCCCAGGTGGGAGAATTCTTTGTCCCAGAGAGGATGGTGTATTTATGTTAAGTTAATCTGGGGACCCACTGTTGTATGGGAGAAGCCCAACCTGGTCCAGGCTGGCTATAAAGGGGTGATAGAAGGCCAGACCTAAATTGCTCACAGGGGCAAAGCTGTGTCCAAGGCCAGGAACTTAGTGATAAAGTGCTTGGAAAGTTTATTTGAGCCGCTGCGCACATGTAAATTCCCCAAGAACCTGATTTATTATGCCCTAATTAGGGGTGAGGGTGTGAGCTTCCCACATAGGGAATATGATTGTTGGAAATGTAAATAGTTGGGTCTGTGATGGAGGTGAGAATTGTGTAATCAGTTGACTGTTGGATGTGAAGTAGTAGATCTCATGAGATATCTAGACAGAGAGTTCTAGGAAGGAGCCAGTTATTGTGGTATGCTGGGTGCAAACGTCATAAGGAAGAATAGGGGGAAGGTTCTAGAGGCTAAATTTAGGCTGCTAGGAAAAAGGTACCTCCATGGTAGCAATCTTCAAAATGTTTCATTTTTTATGCACAGGGCCAGTAAAACAGGCAGAGCTGCAGAGTTTCAATGTATGGATGAATCATAGGGTAAAAAAAAATGGGCAGCCTCCTCAGGCTGCACGTCCGGGAGAGGGAGGGCCACCCCCAGCCAGGTCAGGGGGGCAATGCATTGTTGGCTGGCTCCATCCCCATGCGGCCGGCACCTGCCCCCCACTATGATGGGCAGCCATGGCTGCCAATAACAGGTAGCTATGGCTGGCTGCCATGGCAACTCCTTATGTGGCAACTCCCCACGTTAAAGCAGATGTGCCCTCCTGGTTCAGCTTGCTCTGGTCTGCCTAGGTGGCTCTTGGGCCTGGACTGTGGGCCCAGTTCCCCACATTTCTAGCCCGGCCACCTGGCCTGGTCTGAACCGGGCCCACATTTGGTGGCCCAGAACAGACATGTGGTTTCGGTGGTGCCCCAGGTGGGCCAGAGTGGACTGAACTGGAAAGAATCATGTTTGTTAACACCCATTGAGTTGGGGCTTGAGGGTCATCTAGTCCAACTCCCAACTTGGATGTAGAATGATTACAGCTACAACATCCCTGACAGATGGCTGCACAGCCTCTTTGAAAACCTCCAGTGTTGGAGAGCATACAGGGCACTCTAAGCAACGTGTTCATTGCTGCACAGCTCTGACTGTTAGGAAGTTTTTTCTGATATTTAACACAAAACTACCTTCCTGCACTTAAGCCCATTATTTCTTAGGCTTATTAGGATGCTGGGAACCTTTTAGGAATGGGACAACCAAAGAGGATGGATGGAGGTGGGAAGTTTTTTTTAGCTCTGTCCTGGGATATTTTATTGTTGTTTTATACTGTTCTTTATAATCTGTTATTTATTGCTTGCTATTATTGATTGTGTTTTATATTTTGTATTACTTTTTGTATTTTGTATTAATTTTGGATATTTTATATGTTGTGAGTTGCCCCAAGCTGCCTTTTCAGGAGGGGGGTGGCCAAGAAATCTAAGTAAATACATCGAAGTATAAATAAATATACACCAAACCAGAACTGGACTGCTGTTGCATAAAATTAAATAGTTCTAGAGATGTTTTCAAACTGAGGATTGAAAGAAAAGTGACACATTCAGGAGAGCACACAGATTGGGGTGAGACATCCTGTAGTAGTTGGTTATTTATTATTATTATTATTATTATTTTATTATACCACCGGCAGTATACCTGGTGCTGTACAATCCATAGTTATAGAGAGGTCTCTACCCCCAAGGGGCTTACAATCTAAGAGACAAGGGAGGGGGAGACAAAGGCACATGCACGTGCTTCATTTAGTTACAGGAAATTAGCTTCTGAGTGAGGGGGAAGAGGGGGCAATTTCATTCATGATGAGCTAGGGAAGGCCTGATGGAAGAGGTAGGTTTTCAGGAGGGATTTGAAAGTTGGGAGAGAGTAGAGTGAATGTATTCAGGAAGGGAGTTCCAGACATGGGGGGCAGCAAGAGAGAAGGGGTTAAGATGTTTAGAGGAGCAAGAAGGTTGCAAGCAGGCGAGGGTGGGGGCAGAGGAGGAGTGAAGCTCCCGGGCAGGAGTGTGGTGGGATGTGGGGGAGCAAGGCCATGAAGAACCTTGAATATGAAGACCAGAAGCTTGTGCTGAATGCATCCGCAGAGAGGAGGGACTGAACGTGGTCAAAGCAATGGACAAAGAGGATGATTTTGGCAGCAGAGTGTTGAACGGAGATGAGGGGGGCGAGATCAGAGCAGGGGAGGCCAGTGAGGAGGAAGTTTACTTATTTATTTCATTTATTTATTATATTTTTACCCCACCCCTCTCGCCTAGGCAACTCGGAGCAGCTTACAATTTTTTTAAAAAAACATAAAAACAACTACAACTTGCAGTAGTCAAGGTGAGAGATGACTAGAGCATGGACTAGGGATTTTGCGCTAGCAACAGTAAGGCTCGGCCAGATTTTAGCAATATTATACAGAGCAAAGCGACAGGATTTAGCAGAACCCTATATTCTAGAAAAGAGAGCAGGTAAGAGGTGTGTACACAGGTGAGAAATAGTGCAGAACAGTCACAACTAAAAGAATCCCAGTTAAGACACATAAAGGTAGGTAACAGGATAATGAAAGAGTGTATGAGTGCTTACATATAAATGCTAGAAGTCCTAATAGCTACAATGGGTGGACTAGAGTGCATGGTATTAGATTAGGGTATTGAATTTATATTATTATTATTATTATTATTGTTGTTGTTGTTGTTGTTGTTATTTTGTTAATAATAATAATAGACACCATCAATGTATCTAGCACTCTACAAAAAACCTGGTGGAATAAGGATGATCAATGGACACCATAATACTGAGATACAAAACCGGTAGGAATGATAGAATCAATAGCATTGGGTCAATCTGAACAATGGTCACAAATTGATGTAGCATTGGAAGAGATTTTAGAGCAAGATGATAAACTAAGGGTGTTTTTAGATGAGATGGGTGGGCGGGATCATGGTCATTGCATGGGGAGGGTGCGTAGAGGGGGTGGGGAGTGCTTCACACAAGTGGCCCCATGCATGGCCATCCCACCCATGCACCTCCCACCCTGTCCCCGCATGGGGCACTCCAGTTTTTTACTGAAAGCCCTGTGCGTGTGAGGGTGGAGATGCATGAGGGATTGGTGGGCACAGGAGCACCCCTCCCCCCAAATTTAGATGAAATGGGCTGCACACAGGGACAGGCAGTCCTTGTGTGGCCATCTCATTTAAAACACCCTGCCTCTCCCACTGTCCCCTCTCCCTGTGTCCCCCTCCTTGTCTTTTAGATTGTAAGTCACAGGCAGGGATCGTGTCTATTTCTATGTTCTGTACAGCGCCAGGTACATGACCGGCGCTATATAAATGTTTATAATAATAATAATTAATAAGTAGCAATATGTCATCAGGATCAGATGGGGCTCAGAACTAAAGAGTTCTGAAAGTAATCCAACATGAAACAGCAAAAATACTAACAGCCATTCACAACCTATAATAACAATAGGCATATAGACAGACATTATATGATGTGGAAGAGCCAAAATGGTTTTCATAAGGGGAAGTCATGCCTCGCCAATCTGTTCTCATTCTCTGAGAGTGTTGCAAGCATGTAGACAATGGTGATTAGTGATATAGTGTATTGGGCTTTCCAGAAAGTCTTTGACAGGGTGCCTAACATAAGAAAACTATGTAGAGATGGGGGGGGAGGTTTCTTTTATGGATCAGTAACTGAATAAATGATGGATGAAAATGCTAAAAAATAAATGGTCAGTTTTCACAATGGAGACAAGTATTCTGGAGAGTGACCCAAGAATCTGCACTGGGATTGGTGCAATTTAACATACACATTCATGCTCTGGAAAGGGGGATGAACAGTAAGGAAGCAAAATTTGCAAATGATAGGCAATATTATATGAGCAGCTAGTAGATTTTATGGAGTACTATTGTTAGGTAATCTCTGTCTGATACTCTGCAAGTGGCCATGTTCTTCTTTAGCTGTAGTTTTAAAATTATACATGTTGCATACCCCAAGGAAGAGTGCAGTTATAATTTCTGTTCAGAAAAAGTTTTCTTTTTGGCTTATTAATTATTATTATTATTATTATCTTTTCTATAGCACAAGCAATGTACCTGGTGCTTTTCTACTGTATTTTAACTATTGAATCCTATATTCTGTTGGAGAATAACATGACTCTCTGGTTCTTATTACCTCGGAATGGGAACTATCTATCCTAAGAATGATCCTGGTAGAAGCTTGTGCTGCCAGCCATTGAGAATGGCCAGCCTGGAATTCCCATTCTCCCCTAGCTCTGCAGCCTCCTCCTGCTGGGTAGATCTACCATTGACCACTAGGAGGCAGATGATCATTCATAATTTTTTTAAAAAATTTTTTCACTGCCCTGTGTCACCGGAGCTACCCGGCTCTCCAGTCCGTCGTCTGCCTTCAGACTGCTAGGATGCGCCTTCAGGATCCTCAGGACAAGATACTTTAAATTGGCGGGGCATTGAAGGGGACCAATCCGGACGCTGTCTTGGGTTTCGCCTGGCCAGGCCACTTATCTTTAACCCCTGCCGGCTCCTTTGCACTGCGCCTGGGAGTGGGGGAGGCCGTCAGTTTCCCGCTTGGCAGGGAAGTTTCTTATCGGCGCTCCCCCCGCCTAGCGACAGGGACAGTGCGGCTGGGCCCTGTCTCTGCTCATTCAGCACACGCCTCAGGCTTTAAAAAAAAAAAAGGAAAAAAGCTGAGGGCCTTGTCTGTGCTCATTCAGCACACGCCTCAGACTTAAAAAAAATTAAATTAAATTAAATTTAAAAAAAAAAAAGCTGAGGGAGAATAAAGTAAAATGAGCACTGCCGGCAATGCCCTAGCCACCTCAGAGAGGAGTTGCTAGGGCAAGTGATTAAGACTCTCCAACTGAAGGAGAAGCCCTCGAAGGAGGACTCTTCAGATTCCCAGGAAGAGGAAACCAGGGAATATATACCAATGATGCATGGCAGGGCCCAGGGCCTGCCCCTAGATAAAGCCTTAGAGTGAATAGTGCTCGAGGAATGGAAACACCCTGACAAAGCGTTTAAAATGAACAAGACCCAGGACTCGCTGTACTCATTTTCCAGGAGGAAGGAGCCCCTGTTTAAAAGCCCTAAAATAGATGCAGGGGCAGCGACACTAGCCAGGCAGACAGTTTTCCCGGCTGAGGGGGATTGTCACCCTAGGGACTCCACGGATCAAGCAGTGGACTCTTCCCTTAAGAGGGCAGTTGATTCCACAGCAGCCTCGTTAAAAATTAACATCATAGCATCCTATGTCTCCCGGGTGCTCCTTGCCTGGATGCAGGAGGCCCAGAATCCTGACCTATCAGAAAGACAGTCACAGAGGCTATCCTCCCGCATCTGCATGGCTACCACCTTCCTTGCAGATGCCACAACAGATGCCCTAACTTGGTCTGCCAGGTCCATGGCCAATAACATAGCGGCCAGGCGTAGGGTATGACTGCATTCCTGGCAAGGGGACACAACAGCTAAAAACCTACTTACCTCGGCCCCAAATACGGGTGCTAGGCTTTTTGGGGTATGTCTCGAAAAAGTGCTTGAGGAGGCAAACAGCAAGGATAAGCCTAAGACCCTGCAACAGGTGGCACCAAAGAGAGGGTTTTTTCGAGGCCACTCATTCAGATTTAGGGGGTTTGCAGGCACCTCCAAGAGGGACCACAGCCAATTCACCAGAGACTATGCAAGCAATTTTTCCTTTCGAGGCAGAGGATTTAGAGCAGGAAGGTATGACAGGCGCAGGGCCAGAGGGCCTAGCGTCACCCAGTCTAAACAGGATGTCTGACTATGCCTCTTTAGAGGTAGGGGGCAGACTCCAACAGTTTCAGGCAGCATGGGAAAGGTCCGAAACAGACTCCTGGGTCCTCTCATGCATTTCAGAGGGTTATCACCTAGAGCTGGAGTGCCCCCCCAAGACAGAGATTGATACCCTCTCCGAGATCCAAGGACAGGGCAAAACACCTGTCCCTATCAGGCGCAATTCAAAGACTGGCACAAATAAAGGCCATAGAAAGAGTCCCAAGTCAGGAACGTTCCTCAGGTATTTATTCCATCCTCTTCTTGGTCTCAAAGAAGCTGGGAAAATGGAGGGCCGTGCTCCATCTGAAAGCCCTCAACAGGTACATCAGAAAACGGAGGTTCAAAATGGAGACAGCGGCGTCTGTATGTCACAACCTACAGAGGGGCGATTGGATGGTGTCTCTAGACCTCAGAGAAGCCTACCTGCATGTCCCAATCTGGGACCCACACAAGAAATGGCTCAGGTTTGCCTACAACAGAAAGCACGGGCAGTTCCGGTCCCTGCCTTTTGGCCTGTCATCGGCTCCCAGGACCTTCATGAAGTTCCTGGTGCCACTCATCGCCAACCTGCACAGCGAGGGGATTCACATCTATCCCTATCTACATGACGTTCTGATTCGCAGCAGCTCCCACACCAAAGCAATGGCAGACCTGAGCAAGACCATCGAATACATCGAGAGGCACGGCTTCTTGATAAACAAACTGGCGAGACTACTGGGGCTGCTGATATTCTGCATAGGGCAGGTGACCTGGGGCCGCTTCTACCTGCAACCCTTACAGAGGCAGCTAAGGGGTTTCCAGAGAGAGCTCACGCTCGGGCTCAATCCCTGGGTCCCCATACCAAGAAGTTTAAAAGACTCCATGTGTTGGTGGTTAAGGCCAACAACATTCCAGGAAGGAGTTCTGCTCACGGAGCCATCAAGAGCGGTTCTAAAAACAGACACCAGCCTCAGGGGCTGGGGAGTGCACTCAGGGCCCCATTCAGCCCAGGGGCTATGGTCACAGAGGGATGCAGGCAGGAAGATCAACTGCCTCGAACTGAAGGCCATTCACCTCGCCCTCCAACAGCTGTATCCATCGTTCTACTTCCATCACCTCCTGGTGTACACAGACAACGTGACGGCGAAAGCCTACATCAATCACCAAGGGGGGTCGAAGTCTCTGAAACTACACCAAGAGGAGACCAGACTTTTTGCGTGGGCTCAGTCCCATCTGCCATCACTGAAGGCACTACACATAAAGGGCCAAGACAACATCCAAGCCGACTGACTAAGCCAGCAGACGCTGGATCCACATAAGTGGAGGCTGGACAAGTCGGTATTCCAGCAGATAGTGACTTGGTTCGGGCTCCCACACATGAACCTGTTCTCCACAAATGACAATACGCAAGTTCCACGCTTCAGTGCGCGCACATGATGCAGGGAGGCAGAAGGGATAGACACGCTCAATCAGCCCTGGCCCAAGGGCCTTCTATACGCTTTCCCCCCGTTTCCTCTGATTCAATGAACCATAGCCAAAGCGATCAGGGAGCAGGCATCTCTTCTCCTCGTGACACCATGGTGGCCCAGGAGGCCCTGGTTCTTTCAGCTAGTGGAGCTCAGTCACACACAATACCAGAGGCTCCCTCTGCTCCCGACGTTACTCTACCAGGGCCCAGTGCAGTGCACAGGGATACACGCATTAAAACCGTCAGTATGGCACTTGAGCACTCAGCGCTAAGGGCAAGAGGCTATTCCGAGGCTGTACTTGCTACTATACAGCTCTTCAGGAGGGCTGCCACCAGGAGGAGTTACCAGGCCACGTGGAAGACTTTCGTCATGTGGTCCCTACAGCAAAATCAGGACCCCTCCAATGCAGGGGTGTCGCAGGTCCTTAATTTCCTCCATCAGGGCCTGGAAAGGGGACTTAAGGCTAACACTTTGGCTAGGCAGGTTGCTGTCATAGACTCAGTCCTGAGGGCAACTACTAATAGGGCAGTCTCCTCCCATAAAATCGCTAGGGGATTTCTAAGGGCAGCCAGGGTTATATCTCCCCCGGTGGTGCACAGGGTCCCCTCGTGGGATCTTAATTTAGTTTTGGAGGTCCTGACCAGACCCCCATTTGAACCCCTTAGGCATGTGTCCCTGTTTTTCATGACGTTAAAAGTAATTTTTCTCATTGCAGTGACATCAGCGAGATGCATCTCCGAACTGGGAGCATTGTCCATGGAGGACAATTTCTGCATTTTTCACCGGGACTCAGTTACTTTGAAATTAGACCAGGCCTTCTTACCTAAAGTGAATACCTTTTTTCATAGGGCACAGGAGGTAGTGCTGCCCTCCTTTTGTCCCAGGCCAGTACACCCAAAGGAAAAGGCATGGCACACGCTTGGACGTTCAGCGAGCTCTAAAGATTTACCTCGCCAGAACCAGGGGATTTAGACTATCCACTGCACTTTTTGTGATCATCAGGCCAAGGTATCAGGGACTCAAGGCATCAAAGACCCTGATTTCAAAATGGGTGAAGCAGGCAATTGTAGAAGCATACAGAGCAGGGGGTAGGGTTCCTCCCCTCCAAATTTGGGCCCACTCCGTCCGTAGTGCAGCGACCTCATACGCCTTTAAGGCAAGGTCTCTTATGAGGAAATTTGTAGGGCTGTCGCGTGGGCATCAATTCATACTTTTGTGAAACATTATAAAATCAATGTTTTCAAATCAGCAGAGGCTGTGTTTGGCAGACGGGTGCTGCAAGCGGTACTGGACACTACCAGTGCCGTTTGCTCCCACCCCTGAGGTTTGTCATATTGCTTGGGTACATCCCAGCAGGAGGAGGCTGCAGAGCTAGGGGAGAAAGGAGAATTGGTAACCTACCTTCGGTGAATTCCTTTCTTCCCTAGTCTCTGCAGACTCCTCCGACCCTCCCTGTCAAACAGCAGGATTCAGGAAACAGGGAGTTGGGACCAGTACCACAGTTTTAGTTGCCGGAGTTTTCTTTTGTCAGTTGTTAGCAAAAACTAGTACAGTTAAAGTTTAGGTACAATTTTTTAGGTTTTTTGGTTGGTTGGATGTGAAGGGAGATCCTGTTCTCACAAAGATTGTGTCTGTTTTCATCCGGAGATGGAGGACAGATCTTTTGGCTTGGGAACGGACTGGAGAGCCGGGTAGCTCCGGTGACACAGGGCAGTGAAAAAATTTTTTTTTTTTTTAAAAAATGATCATCTGCCTCCTAGTGGTCAATGGTAGATCTACCCAGCAGGAGGAGTCTGCAGAGACTAGGGAAGAAAGGAATTCACCAAAGGTAGGTTACCAATTCTCCTTTCTTGAAAGTGTCCCTACCTTTTGTTGTAGAAATAGAAGGAAAAGCCCTTCCAAAAAGTGGATCCAACTTCTGCTTAAACCTTTTATGAAAGTATCTGAACATAGAACACGTAGTGTGTGTTTTTCTCTAATTATTTAGTTTGCCCAAAGGATTATATTCAGAGATCCAAAGCTTCACCCACCATTAGGATTATATTCAGGCTTATATTAGGATTATGTTCAGAGATAAAATGCTCCACCCACCATTAGGAGCAATAAATAAATATATTTGTATTGGTGTTAATTAAATGTTAGTGTTTTCGAATATATCCTATCACTCATACCAATAAATAACAGAATACTTAAATATAATGGTAATTCTTTCTAAGGTATGACAGAAATGCTATGAGGGTGCATGATTTACTTGTAGGCTACAATACATGTAAAGGTTCAGTAAAGCAAACAAAACAGCCATTTTCACCCAACGTGTGCAATTATTTGATACTTTGGGGGGAAAAATGATTGAAAATTATACTCTAGGGATCAAGCTGTTCTTCCTGCAGACTCTTTTTATCTTTGTCCTTTATAAACAGAAAGAGCAATGCTGAAAGACCAAGTAGCTTGACAGTGATAGATTACCTATAGTTTTGTTTTCCCGTGTAGCTTACATGGACTTTGCGCAATGCTGTGTTCCACTGTAGCACAAACACTTATATTCAGATGTCATTGGTCCTCTTGTTCTCAAGCATTCTTGATCTTTTGTATTGCATTTTTGTGTGGCATTCTACAGGCAAAAGCATTTCAAGCAAGTGTGATACATGTTGTGTTTATGTTTTGTATCTGGACAAAATGGACAGCTAGAAAGGAATTTTTAATTAAAATTTGAAATAACCAGAAATAACCATCTTCTATTGTCTTTTATTAACAAGGTTTTTCTTTTCAATGTATTGCGAGTATTTTATTAAACAAACACCTACACATTTAGACAGGTTTGGCATTAGTTAAATTTTGTACTTCTTCCTAATTGAAGAAAGGTCATAGTTAAGATGTCGCTACATTTTTCACACAGCCTGAACTGTGAGTATTTCCTACTCATTTGTGGCTTCTGTTATCACTCTGTAGCAAATGATAATATGAAAAATGACAGAAACTGATGGGGAGATTTTACAAAGCACAAAGAGCAGTTGGGTGATTAAATTACCACCTGAGCCTTTGAAAATCTCCTCCCACATTTCAATTTTTTTCTTAATGAAGGCCCTTGCTTACAGTAATCTTTCATGATCTTCTTAGGGTCCCCTTCTCCTCTGTAACTAACTAAGCTAAGCATGTGCATCTGAAACTTCGCAACTTCGTGTATGTATTCCTGTCCCTCCCGCTGTTCCCCTCCCCATCATCTCCCCTCCCTTGTCTCTCCTTGATTGTAAGTCCACTGGGGCAGGAACCTGTGTATAATTGATTATTGTAAAGCACCCAGTGCATTGCTGTCACTATATAAATACTTAATAATTAAATAACTGGCCCATATACATTTGTTTATTTATTTTAAAATTTTATATCCTGCTCTCCCCCACCACAGGTGGCCCAGAGCAGCTAACAATAATACAAATAAATATAATAAAAACAATTCAGCTATAAAATCAACCCATCAAAACAAAACAATCAAAACAACACCCCAATATCACCCTTCCCAACCCTCCCCCACCCCTACCCTTCTCCCTTGCCAAATGCCTGATGGAACAGCCAGGTCTTGCAGTTCCTACGGAAGGCTGGGTGGTCCGGGGCCAACCGTGCCCCCACCGGGAGGGAATTCCAGAGGCGCGGTGCAGCCACCAAGAACACCCTATTCTGTGTGGCCTCCCAGGAAACCCAGGGGACCTCCAACAAGGTGCCCCTGGATGACTGCAGGGATTGATCTAGAACCCGGGTGGGTGGGTGGTGAGACGGTCTCTCCAAAAAGCAGGACCCAGACCATGTAAGGCTTTATAGGTAAAGCCTTACATGTTTCAAGTAGTGCAGTAGGGGGAAAAATCAACATATGAGAGCTTGTGCTAGGACACAGGGTGAAAACTGTGTAATGGGTGATGTTAGAAAAGAAATTTGATAGAGAGGAGCTAGGGGAGAAATGGGGAGGAGGAGGCAGGAGAGAATGAAAATTGCTTGCCCCATCCACATCTTTGTCTCCATAACTCACACATCAAGCCTTATGTCCCCCCACATACTCCCTTGATAGCCTCCTTGTCCTCTCCGTGTGGCATTGGCAGTGGCTAACCATCCCATCAGCTCCTCATAGTTCTTCTACATAGTAAGTCAGGCAGGCGGAGTAGGAATGTGACCTTTGAGGCTTCAGAAATATGGAAATGATTTAAGAACCTATAACCCTGCTGTTTCAGCTAGCTCCCTCGTGCAAGAAGGAATCAAGGAGAACTGTGAAGAGCCATGATGTGCTCATAGCTTGGCAGTGGCACAAAGATGTGGCTCTCCCAGCACTGCTGTTTCATATTATTATTATTATTATTATTATTATTATTTTATTTATGTTGGTTATTATTTTATTTTATTTATTATTATAGCTTATTATTATTTTATTTTTCTCTGATAATAGGTTAGCCTAAAGATGGTTGCTTGAAATCAGTTTTTAAAAGTTCAGTCTTTAGTATATAACAGTTTGTGGGCTGTGCCCTTTCTGTCTTTGGCCAGAATCTTCCCCCTGCTTCAGAAATGTAAATCCAGCATTATCCCACTATAGCTGCTTTTATGTTGTTGTTGTTTGTTTGTATTTTGTCTATTTATTGATTATGTTATATATATATATATATACATATGGTTTAAATATGTTGTAAGCCGCCCCAAGTTGCTATAGCAGGAGGGGGCGGCTAAGAAATTGAAGTAAATGAATAAATAGTTGATGAAGTTCCTCTGGATTTACACTTCTGTAAGTTACTGACGGTGGATTCAGTTCTTTGGCTCTTTCACATATTGCATAAATCTGAAGCTGATTTGATGCAGGTGAGGAGCATATTTTCTTTTTAGATGAAAAGTTTCAAAATACAGATAAAGTTCTCTTGTTTATTTTCTAAAGGTTCATGTGCATCCATAATGGATTAACAGCATGTTTTAACATACCATTTTTTTTCTTTAGGGGTGACAGAGAGAAGCTGTTTCAAACAGGATCTCTCATCACTGTCTATCTCAAGTCACCTCCTACTGAACTTAAGGCTGAATATACTCAGGGTCATGAGGAAAAGAAAACAATAATTAAAGGGAAAAAGTTGATTAAGCTGTTTCTTCCCCACACAGTATGCTTTTAGCACGTGAGAAGTTGGCTGAGTACTTTACTGTGTATTATTAGTTCAAATATTTCTGACTGGAGTTATTTTTAATAGTGACATCTTAAATTGCATTTCTGTATGTTTTGTGAATGGCTTAAATAATCAAGACTCTTACAGTTCCAGCTAGAAAAATCCTTGTTTCTATTAATCTTACATTTGGAAATCTATTCTGCGCTGCTTTTGTGCTGTCTCCTGTTTCCTACCCCTAGAAATAGTCATGGTTTCTGTTAATAAAGTTGAGACTATTATTGTTTGACTAACGCAGTTGGGGAGTGAAATAGAAGTGTTTACAAAGTTCCCCTTTAAATTGACTGTGATAAGTGGCAAGGCAATGTATTATGGTTAGAAGTTTCTGGGAGACTGTAAGAAGGTTAACTGCAAGGCAGCACTCAAAAGAAAGCATTTATCTTAGTGGTCATCCTTCAGTGTTTTATTCTACTGAGAATTTTTTCAGAGTAGTTAAAACCATTTTTTGTGTTTTATTAGCTGTATCTTGAATACCTCCTACAAGCTGAATGACAGTTTAGGGTTATTAAATCCATTCTTAGTACTTTTTTATCCATTGTTAATCTTGACTAAATATATGTTAGTGAAGAACCCTTTTTTCTCAATTGTTGCCCATATTTATTAAATAAATTGTTCGCCATGACATTTGTTTAGGCTGCAGCTTGATAAAATACTGTACACAGTATACTTTTTCACTTTGGCACTCAGCAGGCTCTTTCATGGATTTAGTTCTCCTTGTATTATCTTATCTTCCATTCTATCATGATTGGGCTTCCTTTTCATATTCAGCAATTTTTTCCCCGTCAAGCCTGTTCATGAACTTGTAGTGTGTGAACCTGTGCATTGTTCCTAAAGATCATCCAGAGAAGGTATTTTATATATCAATATATGTGTAAACACACACTTGATCAAATTCTCTTCAGAGCTGCTCTGGACCCATTCACATAACCTGCTCACCACAGGGGAGGGACATGGAGCACAGCCTACATTGCGTTCCCTCGCTGTGAGCAGGTTGTGTGAAGGGAGTTTGCAGCAGCACTATTAAACCCAGACAAATAAACCCCAGCAGCATGGGATTGGTAAGCACACATTTGCTAGTGCTGCAGCCTGCCTTTGCAAAACCTATTTGCATCAGAGGGAGGCAGCATGGCCTCCCTGTTCTCTCCATGTCTGTGAGTGGGTTTTCTGTAAATAAAAAATACTTGAAGAATTCTTATGAGGTTTTATATTTTAACTAACGAGGAGCAACATTAATTCATTGAAATATTAGTAATATGAGAAATGATTAGTATTATCAATAATATCAGGAAGTTATTTAAGCATATGAGGTATTTTCAAATGAGATGCTCCTCCGCATGGCCACCCAGGACCTATGGATCCGACCGCCCATCCGAAGGTGGAGCAGCCAGATGCACACTCCTGCAAGTCATAGAGCACCCACTCATAGCCACTCATAGATCACTGCCAAGAAATCCAGAGTGCTCTGTGTAGGGCAAGCCAATGGCAAAAGGTATTTTTTATTTACAGATCATTTATTGCATCTTATTCATTTAATTGTTCTCTGCAGACCAAACTGCATGCCTGATGCAACTATGTATGTGATTTTATACTTAGAAATATACAATTGTCATATTTATTATTTATTTATTATAAATATTTATTAGCTGCACCCTCATGCCTATGGCATCTCGGGGTGACTTACAG
This sequence comes from Sphenodon punctatus, assembly GCA_003113815.1. Classification (NCBI taxonomy): domain Eukaryota; kingdom Metazoa; phylum Chordata; class Lepidosauria; order Sphenodontia; family Sphenodontidae; genus Sphenodon; species Sphenodon punctatus. Next base: position 986,007 of record QEPC01011258.1, on the reverse strand, counting down.
CATAAAAACACACACAAAAAATACCCTAAAAATCCATTTAAAAATACATAATCCCATCAAATTTAAAAAATCAAAGAAATGTCTTTAAAATACCCCCCAACTACCCCACCCTCCCCTCCTCCCCTCTGAAGGCCTGGGCGAACAGCCAGGTCTTACAGGCTCGATGAAATGCCAACAAACCTGGGGCCAGGAGGACTTCCTCCGGGAGGGAATTCCAAAGCTGTGGCCTGGACACCGAGACCGCACTCTCCATTGTGGCCCCCCATTTTGCATGGGGGACCTCCAGAAAGGCACCCCCGGTGGACCGAAGGGATCACTCTGAGGCACGGAGGGTGAGGCGGTCCCCGAGGAATGAGGGGCCCAGACCGTGCAGGGCTTTATAGATCAACACTAACACCTTGAATCTGGCTCGGTACGCTATAGGCAGCCAGTGCAGAGTACGGAGCACAGGTGTTATGTGCTCCCTGTAAGGAGACGGGCCACCGCATTCTGCACCAGCTGCAGCTTCCGAACCATAAACAAGGGAAGCCCCACGTAAAGTGCATTGCAGTAGCCTAGCCTCAAGGTGATGAAGGCATGAGTGAGAGTGGCCAGGTCGGGCCTGGAGATGTATGGGCGCAGCCTCTGTACCAGATACAGCTGGCGGAAGCAGCCTTAGTCACCATCTCCACCTGCCAATCCAGACGGAGACCTGAGTCCAACACCACCCCCAGGTTCCGAATCTGCTGGACTACCGGAGGATGGACCCCCCCCTACAAGGGGAGCCAGTACCTCCCTCGCCCTTCCCACCACCATCACCTCCGTCTTATCAGGATTAAGCTTCAGTCTGCTCTGCCACATCCAATCTGCCACGGCCTCCAAACATTGGGAAAGTAAGGAGACAGCAGGACCTGGGTCAGTTGAAAACGAGAGGTACAGCTGAGTATCATCAGCATATTGGTGACATCACATTCCGAACCCTCTCATGATCTCCTCCAGGGTCTGCATATATACATTAAGTAATAGCGGAGACAAGATCGAGCCCTGAAGAATGCCACAGGTCAAGGCCCAGGGGCATGATGTTTCAGCCCCCAGCACCACCCACTGGCTTCTCCCCAAGAGGAATGAGCGGAACCACCCTAGGACAGTCCCGTCCAGACCCCCCAGGTCTCACAGCCGTCTCAGCAGCAGCCCATGGTCCACGGTGTCAAATGTGGCCTAAAGATAGCAGGATCAGTGTCACGGGACTCCACCGCCGTCACCAGGCCCCCCTGGGTTCGCTACCAACTCCTGGTCCCCTTGCGGCCCCAATTCCAACCCGAGACCCCACCCCAACAGAGGGGGACAACAAAGCCGGCAACAGAATGAGGGCATGCGGTACCCTCATCCTCAGAAGCTCTTCCCAGGCCAGCATCTGCACTCGGCCCTAGTGGAACAGGGATGGAACCTAGGACCCTGCGGCGTTCAGCCCACCTGCAGGGAAAACCTCCAGCTGAGGGCACTAATGATAGGGCTCCTTAACCCAGCGCTGCCTTGCAAACAGTACTGGTGATCAAGTTTTCCTGTCTGGACTGGCCCCGCAGCAGTGAGAAGCTAAGCGTTTGTGTTGTTCCTTGTTTGGTCTTACAGCGTGATTGTTTATAGGCATATAGTGAGTCTCCCTTATTGTTTCCTTTGCTCCCTTCCTTTTGAGTCTGTGAGTGAAAGAGTGAGTGTGAGCTGAGAGAGTTTTTCCCTTCCCCTACCCTGCCTGGGGCTCCATACCCCTCCCATGGTTTGTAAGAGCCCCTCCCTGCTCCAACCCCTGGATCCTGGGGCCCCAAATCCTTCCTTTCCCCCACACTCTGGCAACACCATATTTTCCCTCCCTAGAATTCCCCCTGGGGTGTCTGCAGGTGATTGCGTGTAATAGGGAGCCACAGGACCCTTGGATCCCCACGCCTGATGATGATAGGGGTCTAGCTTCCTTACCTGCTCAGCAGTTGGAAGGACCCAGATACTATCCTGATGGGCATTTATACCCAGAGAGAGCCCTTGGGGGCCAAGGGGCACCTTGTGCATGGTTGAGAGGCACCCAGTTCCCTTTTCCCCCCTCCCCCCCATAACAGTCAGAAATGTTGAAGATCCTGTGTCCATCTCCTTGCGGAGATGGAAGGAAACTACAGAGACAAAGATTGGCTTAAAAATGACCACAGCTCTTTATTAACCAAGACTTGACAGTCTGGGAGAAGAAAGTGGGAAGGGTAAGCAATTTAATGTAACCAGAACCTTAAAAACAGAATCACACACCTCCTCCACCCCCCACATGTCCAGTGCCTCAGCTCATTAAGCCCGAATGGAGATACCAGTCCATTCACCTGAACCCAGACCCCCACAATATTTTGGGTCCTGAGGATGGAGTGACTAATCTGGAATGAAGATACAAGTCCATTCGCCAGACTGGGGGTCCAGAGGGAGGAGTGGCAGTTCCCACGTTGACCAGGGACAAAAGGTATCCTGCACAATAGCACAGTCCCCACCGCCCCCCAGGTTAGGGTGAGGTTATGGGTTGCTTACCCCTTTATTGGCTCCCCTTTATCTCACCTCCCACTGGGGTGCCTCCACAATCTATACGTTCTGTTCCATTCCAGGGTTTGGATACAATTCTGTGAGCTCTTTCTTTTACTTTGGCACTGGACTACAAAGTTGCGACAGTTAATGAAACCATCCTGCTGCTGCTGCTGCTTCTTCTTATTTATTATTATTATTTTATTTTATTATTATTAGCATTTATATCACACCAGCAATGTACCTGGTGCTTTACAAAGGATAAGATAAACACGGTCCTTGCATGAGAGCTTACAATCTAAATACAGGGGGAGGGGAGACAGGGAAGGGGGAACAGAGGGAGAGACAAGGGATGTGACATTCATGAGGATGCGAGAACTCAGGTACACATTCTTGGCTTGATTACAGTAAATTGGGAGTTTACAGACAGCAGGTGGGGGATAATCCTGGGTGCAGCTGCTGCATCCCATTTTCGTACCATGCTACAACCATTCCAACCAAGAAGAGCAGGGACCTAAATTCCCCAGCCAGCACGCTTCTGCAGCCGCCTTTCTTTTTAATTGTGGCGTGGACAACCCCCTATCCTAACATATGGCAGGGAAGGGAAATTGTATGTAGCAATGGGTAATGCTTTAGCTAACTATTTAATTAAAGTTTGAAATCTCAGAAGCAGCAACCTCATTATTTTGTGCATATTAAATAGCTGTTGGGATGAATTATCATTAACTATGTGCCTTCTACATCAAACAATAAGCACCTTTGCAAGAGTTGTGTAAATTATAGTGATCAGGTTCTGTCTATCTGGACACAACACTTGAAGCTCTCTTCTTGCTTAGCACGATGCAGACACTTCTGGTGTATTAAAAAGCACCACTCCATACTTAAAGGCTGCTCACATTATACATGTTAATACACAGAAAAATTGCTTCCTACCATAAACATATGGAACTACTGAAGATGGATACCATTCCATTAGATCATACTAATGAATTTTTTAAAGAAAGAACAATAAGTTAGTATAGATTTTAAAGTAAATGTATACAATGTGACCATTTTACTGTTATAGACTTCTGGGGATTAGTTTATACAGTCTGATGGCTTGATTCTGCTTTGTCTTATGTAAGTGTGCATAAGTGAGGTTGTAGAGAAGGCCCAAAGAGCTTGCAGCCTAGTACCCCAGCACCAGGTACAACTGCATTCAAAGAACGTTAGGACTGTGCAGATTAAGTACTGCTGCATGCTATAGAAGAAAGAGAAGGTGGGACTGTGGTCACATACATTCCTTACACAGATGTATGGAAATGACCCTGTTTAGGTTGAGAATGGCATCCAAACTCCCCATGCTCTCAGCCAAACCTCTCCATCACATGTACAAATAACTGGACTTAAATAACTTTTTTGTTCATTATTTTTTTTAAAAGAAGTGTCAAACCTTCAGCCCAGGTTAATCAGTGTAGTATCTCTGCCTTCAAAGGAATTACACAGCTTAACATCAGGAGGGGATCAGATCCAATGTCAGATCAGATCCACCTAATCCCCCATTACCAGCCCCACTACAGCTGGTGGATGGCAGTGAGGGGCCCCTTGTTGCACTCCCTGTTAACAGTATGAATAAGGGGGTGGTGGGAGGCTGCACTCTGCTGCAGCAGAGTAAGGAGAGAGGCAGCGGCACAAAAACTGGCCACCTGGCCAAGGTTGCCCTAGCAACCACTGGGCTAGGCATGAACAAAGTCTTGCATTACGAGACCGCGAATGGGGAACCCAGCCATGCCCAGAGACCCAGGCATTCACACCTGGGATCTGAATGGAGCAGCACCTGCCCACCCATCCTTTATATAGTACTGTGAGCATAAGCGGGTTGCCTTTTTCATGGGCCACGAAGGAATTTTTTATGGGAACCCCAAATCGGTGACGGGATTCCTGTTTTTTGCCTTCCCTACAGTGCTAAAGAATATAGTTGGCTTTCATCAGCCTACATGGCCAGGGTGGTTCCAATTTTGTTATGATTTGTCACATTTAGTGGGTGTCCGATAAGAAATTGTTGCAATGGTGAGTTACACACAGAGGGAGACATCTCATTATGAAATGGGGATTCATGCTCTACAGTACATGCCCAGGGTACAGTGAGCAATGGGATAACATCCAGGGGAGTGGTCAAACTTCAGCACACCATAGGTATAATAGTAGGAGCTGAGTGGGAGGGATCTCCCAGGCGCAGCAACTGGAAGGGGTGGAGCATGCCTAGAGAACACCCAGACCTCAGAGCAGGGAAGTACTGCAATCTAGGCAGCAAGCTCCTGCATGATCTCCTGCCTTCTGTAAGCCTAAACCAGCCATTCTCTTTTAACTGACCAGTGTCGCTTCTGCTTCATGACACATGGTGGCAGCGGTTAGCTGGACAGTCCCAGGAAGGATGAGAGGAACAGAGTCTACATGGCTCATTCACTGAAACCGCCTGCAAACTTGGACTTTGCAGGCCAGAACCTGATGCAAGAATGGGGTTGTTGGAGGAAGCAATTTGGGCTGTTTTCGGAACTTGCCATGGCGGAGGCAGAAGATTCCAGGAAGGTAAAGCTACTATTTTACCTTATCCGGTCCCAGGGAAGAAACCTTTGCACCAGTTTGAAGTTGACTCCAGCCTTCCTCTTGTCAGCTGTCCTGAACACACTCGAATCCTACTGTGCGTCAAAGTGCAACGACATAGTGGAACACTACAAGTTCTTAACGAGGGACCAGCAGAAAGACTAAGGCCTTGAGGCCTATGTGACTGAATTAAGGGCCGAAGCTAACACATGCAAGTTCAGGGAGCTGGAAGACTCCCTAATTAAGGACAGAATTGTTTGCGGCACCGGAAACCGACAGCTCAGGGAGAGATTGCTCTGTGAGGGAGAGCTGACGCTGAGCAAGTGCTTGGATATGGTGTGAGTTGCTGTGGTCACCAAAGCACATATGAAAGTCTTAGGGACACAACTACCCAATGCAGTACATGGGGTGCGGCAAAAGCACCCTGAAAAGGAAACTAAAAGCAGGACAAGGGGGCCTCCGCATGGACGGCATTGTGCCTATTGTGGAAGACACCACATGCCTGTGAAGGAGAAGTGCCCCATTTTTGGACAGCATTCCATGGTGTGTAATAAACTGAACAATTTTTAGAGCATTTGCAGAGCATTTCGGTGGGAAAACCCTGTGTCGTTCATGCAGGAGGAGGAGTCAACTCTAATAGACAGTGAGGATGATGCAAGGGTGATGACCATCTCATTGGCACCATGCCCACACTATATGAGTGCTCTAGGAGACTTGAGGCGAGCAACCATCTTTGCCTCAGTGCAAATGGAGGCAGGCTGATATGATTTCAGCTAGACAGAGGGGAATGCTGCAACGTGATCCCACAGGAGAAGATTGATCCAGGCACACAGATCAGGAAAAGCAGATGATCTTTGATTATGTATAAGAAGAGCATCATTTAACTGTCAGGGAAATGCAACCTCACCCTCCAAAACCCCAGGAATGGAAAACACTATAACTTGACGTTCATTGTGGTGGAAGGTCGAGACCAACAACCGCTGCTGGGATTCAACGCGATCCAGGCAATGGACTTGATTTGAGTCTAACACCAGAATTTTTTATACACCTGTCAACAAAAGCTGACAGTGTAGACCAGGGACTCAGTCTTAGAGTACTATGGGGAGGTTTTCTGAGAGGAAAATTGTCTTAAAGGGGAAGAGTGGTTGGAAATCGATCAGGAGGTACCGCCATTGTGCCTGCCAAGAAGGAAGAAGCCTGTGACTTTGAATGAGTCAGTTTGAAAAGCACAATTGAGCCTGTGCAAAAGAGGAATAATTAATGTAGAGGAGTCCAATATAAGCAGCCTGCTAGTAGTGAAGAAGCTTTATACGTCTGAGAGCAGCTCATTTGGCTATCTCTGAAGGCGGGTTAGTGGATGACTCTGGCTGACTATTGCTGGAGTTATCCAATTATTCCATGTCGTGATCTGCATTTGTATGTTTGCATTTTGTGTGTGGTGTTTTGTTGATGTACCTGATGTATTGGATATTGCAAAAGCCTAAGGCTACACAATAAATATATTACTACTTACTAGTGAAGAAGCCTTTGGGAAAACATTGAATCTGTATAGACCTCAAGCCACTAAACAAGGCATTGAAAAGATCACACTACCTATTACCCACCATCGAGGATGTCGTGATGGAACTAGCGAAAGCCCGTTTCTTCACTGTCTGCAATGTACAGGACGGATTCTGTCATATTAGGTTGGATGAAAAACCCAGCAAACTGGCAACTTTTTCAACACCCTTTGGACATTATAGGTGGCTGTGCATGCTAATGGGCATCTCTCCGGCTCTGGAGATCTTCCAGAGATGACTACATCAGGCCCTGGAAGGACTTCCAGGGGTCGAAGTGATTGCAGATGACATCCTTATCTATGGGGAAGGAGCAAATGATGAGGAAGCTGAACAAGACCATGATGAGAAACTGTAGAGATTACTGGAGACATGCAAAGATAGAAACGTAAAACTCAACCCTGATAAGATGAGGGCCTGCACTAAGTTGCATATATTGGACACATACTGTCTGCAGAGGGGCTGCGACTTGATTCCAAGAAAATGAAAGCCATCATAGAGATGCCTTCCCCAGGTGACTTGAAAGGGTACAATGCCTAATAGAAATGGTCAACTACCTCTTGAAACACTGCCCAAACCTCGTGATGGAAGCAGAACCCATATGTCAACCAACCAAACACAATATTGCATGGGATTGGGGAGAACCACAACAGAGAGCCTTCCTGTGAATCAAAGAGCTCCTTACAAAGGCACTAGTCCTTCAGTACAATAAGCCAGGATGACAGCTAGTTCTACAACATGATGCCCCAGAAAAAGGACTGGGAGCAGTCTTGCTCCAAGACAGACCATCGAGTATGCCAGCTGGGTACTCTAGGACACGAAACAGGGTTATGCACAGATTGAAAAGGAGTTACACAGGCAGTGGTATTTGGAGTGAAATGCTTCCACCAATACATATTCGGATATCCTGTGGTGGTGCTGTCAGACCACAAACCTCTCAAGACGATCAGGGCAAAACTGGTTCTTGGGGCCCTGAAACACCTTCAGAGAATACTGCTGAGACTACAGAAATATGACATACAGACCAGGTACCTGCCCAAGAAAGACTCTCATACTAGCAGACACGCTCAGCAGAGCTTTTGTCACAGGGCCAGACATTTGTGGAGACAAAGATATTGAGTCCATCAATATGCTCTACTACCTCCCGATTAAGGACAAACTCAACAAACTCAATAAGACTTCTAAGTGAGACATGACGCTATAGACTCTCAAAGACATGATATTGAGAGGATGGCCAGCAGACAAAGGTGCAAGCACCATTAGACACAGAGCTATATTTACATTGCAGAGAGGAGCTGAGTATACAGGATGGACTAATCTATAGGGTGCCGCCCGTGGTAATACCAGCCTCATTATGCAACACCATCATGAAGAAAATACATGCATCACATCTGGGCATAGATAGTTGCCTTCGTTGAGCCAGGGACTATGAATACTGGCCCTGAATGTGAGCACAGCTGCAGGCTTTCATAGGGTGCTGCGAAACATGCAAGTCGGATGACAACCAACAACACAAAGAAACACTATGGCCACACAACCCTCCAGCTAGGCCATGGGATAAGATTGGAGTAGACCTATTTATCCTCCGAGATGAGGAATAACTGATTTCTGGTAGATCAATAGACTTGAAGACACAAGATCCAAGGTACTGATTGAGAGACTAAAGACACACGGCACAAAACATGGGATTCCAGATGTAGTCACGAGTGACAATGGACCCCATTTCTCTTCAGATGACTTTGAACTCCCACTCTAAGGCAAATGTTTTAAGCACATCACATCATCACTTGCATACCTGCAGAGTAATGGGAAGGTGGAATCCGTAGTTAAAACAGCCAAGCGATTGCTCAACAGAGCTCTAGTGACAGGAGCTGATTCCTATCTTGCTTTCCTGGCTCACCAGAACACGCCGACACAGGGATGCAGCAGCAGTCCGGCGCAGGCCTTGATGGGTCACTGAACGAAAATGCTTCTCCCTACCTCCAGAGAAATTCTTCAGCCTAAAATAACACGAACCGCTAGGCTGAGTTGGAAAATGCACAGCATAGACACGGCATGTTACTGTAATCGCTCAGCTCGGGACCTACTAACACTATCCAGAGGCACACCTGTGTGGATACAACCACTCAAAAAAACCCATTCAAAATGGTCAAAAGGGATGGTCACAAAAACAGTCGCACCTAGGTCATATAAATTGACCACACAGGAGGGGCGAACGATACAGAGAAATCAGAGACACCTCAAAGTGCAACACCAGTCTGCCCAAGGCCATGACAGTGAGGCAGAGATATCAGAAGATTTGATCGATATGTCAGAGATGAACCAGGGTGTCAACAAAACCAGTGAGCATGGGGAGGCAAGACAAGCAAGTTTGGAGCAAGAGCCAACTGGTGCTCAAGAAGCAAGTGACACGCAGAGGCAATCACGTACTGGTCATCTCCTGAAAACTCCTGGATACCTCCAGGACTATATTCTTGACTAAGACCATGGTAAAGACATGACTCCAATGCGACTATGTCCTAGCAACCTCTGGCCGCTAAAGTCAACAATAAACTGGTCGATCCCAAGCAGAAAATCTAAGAAAATGTGTATTAATAGCACAGGCCGTTCCCTTCTGACCTTCATTCAAAAACTGGGTTTTGTAGCTCTAAATGGCCGGTTATGGAACGATCTGGAATGTGGGTATACCTTTATGGGCCCACAAGGCCAAAGTGTGGTCGACTGTATCTTTATTGAACCACATTTCTGGGATAAGTTATACAGCTTTACTTTTATATCCCAGACCAGAAAGTGACCATATCGTGCTAAAGTTCCAACTTGCAATACCTGTGCACTCTCAAGAAATTCCATACAAAGTAGCTAGATTCTCAACCTTTAAGAAGGTTAAGAAATGGGATCCCTCTCAATTAGTCTGTAAGATGTATGAAGTATGCAACTCAGTAACCCTCCAGATTTTAAAGAATGCTATAATATTTGAGCAAAATATAGATGGAATGCTAGACAAATTTGTGGAAATCTTAGAATTCCTGAGCCTTTAACTGTTATGTCCTTATACCCCGTATGTTGAGAGATTCAACAAATGGTATGACAGTGAGTGCCAGACAGTTAAAAACCAGCTCATAAGGGAAAGAAAACACTGGGTAGTTAGTCAATCGCAACTAATTCTGACCCATTATTTGGAATTGAAGAAGTAATATAAAGCTCTACTTAAGACTAAAAAAGCTATATATTATAATAAGATCTGGGCCACATTGGCAGTAGCCACTAGGACTGGAAATACTAGCCATTTTTGGAGAATTTTAAATCTAATAATGAACTCCAGCAGAAAGAACTTGAATCCCCCTATTGCTAACTCTAGATGAGAAGATTTTTTCATTGCTCTCTATAGAGCCAAGGTTCTGGATAATGCAGATCTCGTAAAGAGGTTAGAATCTCGAACGGACTCTTCGGAGCCAGATTTTATCTTTTCACAAGTCAAAATCGAGGAAATGATTATGGCCTTAAAGCTGGATAAATCCCCAGGTCCAGATTCCATTAGTGCAGAGGTACTGCAGGCGACTCCCCAATGGTGGGCTTCACTGCTCTCTAGGTTATTCACTAAGGTCACTGAAGGATATAAGATTCCAATGTCGTGGTGCTCTAGCTGGATAGTTCCAGTTTATACAAAGGGAGATCGGGTGAATCCAGCAAGCTATCACCCGATAAGTCTACTATTGGTAATTGGGAAATTATATGCTGGTAAAATTTTGAAATATTTGCAAAATTGGGCAGAGCAACACTGTTTAATACCCACGGAATGATTTGGTTTCAGGAATAAACGATCTACCTTAGATTGCTGCTACATTGTAATGCACTTAATTTTTAAGTATGTTAAGATCAGGAAAGGGAAACTCTTCCTTGCCTTCATTGACTTTACCAAAGCCTTTGATTCAGCCCCTCGGGGTAGACTCTGGGCTAAGTTACGTAAAATGGGTATCCATGATAAACTACTCGCCATTTTGATCCAGCTGCATAATAACAACTCAGCTAGAGTCAAACGGGCTGCAGGTGACAGGTCATCTGCCCCAATCCCTATAGAAAGAGGAGTTCACCAAGGGTGTGTTTAGCCCCCTTGCTTTTTAATCTGTTTGTGGCAAATTTTGTGGACTTTGTAAGGAACCCAAATCTGCATCCACCGAAGATACAGTCCTATTCTATGTATGCTCTGCAGTATGCGGATGACTTAATCCTATTTTCTCAAACTGAAAAGGGCACAAAAGAATCAATTAAAGGCCTAATTCAATATTGTCAGCTAAATGGTCTTGAAATTAATAGCAAGAAGTCCAGTATTATGGTGGTGGGTAGCAGAATTTCAACTCCCAAATGGGAAATTAACAATGGGTGATTTCAGATGTTATGGGCGCCCGATTCACCACAGTGGATTCCCAGCGGTGGTGAGAACCATTCAGCCACCCCCCGCGGTCAATAAAAGCCCTGAACAGATGTGATGGGAGCAGGACCACGGCAGGGAATAGGATCAGTAGACCATGGCCCAGGGCAGCCCAACAGACGTTACGCCGATCCCGGGCCGGGTCGTGGTCAAAGCACCCAGAAGGCACCGGGGCGACTCGTCCCGGCTGCTGCCATGTGCCCTTTAAATCTTCCTCCTCAGCCTGTGTTGTTTCTGGTTGCCTGGAAGCAATGCTGCATGCTTTGTCCCCGGCTGAGAATCATTTTGATTGATTCCGGACGGTGATTGCTGTCCAGACATTACTTTTTACTGTTTCCCACTGGGAATCTCTTTGACCATGCTTTCGGAGATGGTCCGGCCTGGAGGTCCAGAAGCGTGGTTGAATTTGACCCCATGTGGGTATTGACTGTGGTGAACATCCGGCATAATACCCACATGGTTGTAGTGTGCCGGGAGCGGTGTTGCGGGCAGAAACTGGCATATTGCCCATTATACATTACGGGTGAATGACCTTAATCAGGTACTGACTGAAGCTTTTGACTCAGCAGCAGACTTCCCTTCCGGTTCAATGCTTAATGGAGGAGCTCACACATTCTGGGGCCAGAAGTTACCCTTGGGTGAATTATCTGGCCTCGCTGCTGCAAGGCCTGGGATTTTCCTTTGCTTACTTTCAAGGGAAGTCTACGCTGTACATTAAAAAAGAAATAGATCTTAGGTCTAGGGATATTGCTAAGCAGGAAGATCTTATGATGATTAATCGATGGAAGGTTACACCAGATTTTGGGGCAGCTAAGACCCTTTTTCCTTTGGAGCCCTATTTGAATACACTAAACAACAAAATGTTAAGAAGAAATTATACTCTTCTTCGTTTTCAGATGATTCAATCTGCACTACTTGAGGTAGATATTGTAAGATTCGGTATAAAACACGCTGCTGTACCTGCTCAATGCAGGAGGTAGAAACTTCTGAACATCTAATGTTGTGCTGCCCGTATTACCATAACCTTAGGAGTGTTTGGATAACACCATTAATTGAAAGAGTAAAGAGGACAAAAACAGGAGATATGCTTTTTTAAATTACTTTGACAACACCAGATGATTTGGTTATGGTAGCAACATTTGTTGGTTTGATTGAGAAAAGAGGAAATTTATATAGTCACACCTTAATGCCAATTGTCAAGCTGTGTGCAGCTAGTCGATGTTCGACTCTGGAATATGTCAATTGGATAATTTTATTTAATTATTCTCTGTCAGTTTTTGGGTACAGTTAACCTTGCTGGGTCGTCAGTCTGATGTAGTTATAGTTGGACTGCTGCTCACCAATATGATGGTTGAAGATTATATCCATCTGTAATTGTTTTCTATAAGAGCTGGATTGTTTAGTTAAATGAATGGATGGACGGGCTTTTGACCGGTCCTTTTAAATTAATGATTGGTAAATTCATATATTATGAGTTAACTATATGGATTTTATATACATTTTAATTGTATAATTTCCAATTTATTGGATTATGTTGATGTTGATCTGTGTTGTGTGTTGCAGGCCGCAGCGAAAGCCAGTACAGTAAATAAAGTCAAAGTCAAAGCTGAATAAACTGGGCACACTTTGGGCCTTGTTTGTTTTTGTTTTGAATAAAGGGTGGGGAGAGATGTAATAGTAGGAGCTGAGTGGGAGGGATCTCCTGGGTGCAGCAACAGGGAGGGGCAGGCCATGTCCGGAGCTCACCCGGACCTCTGAGCAGGGAAGGACTGAAAGCTAGGCAGTCAAGCTCCTGGGTGAGCTCCTGACTTCTGTAAACCTAATAAACTAGCCATTATCGGTGTTGCTTCTACTCCATGACGCAATATTGGCATACACTGCCCCAGGCCTTCTGGACTTCCTGCTTACTGTCCAAGATGGACAGGTTTGTCCTTTTGCACCAACAACGTGCATTGTTGGATGGAGGGGGAGGTATCGTTTGTAAGTTATATGGGACTGGGATTGGAGAATGCATCAAACCCAATTACCCTTGTTGTTTGTTATGGTTAAGTTTAACCACACTGTTGTTGGACCCAAATTGCTTGAAGCAATTCCCATCCAGACCCAAGCAATAAAAGTGTGGCTTTGTTTACCCCCAAAGAAACTGCATCCTGACTCCTTGGTATTTTCAGACGTTACGAGATCGCTGCTAACCACAGTGAACCACAATGGATCTGGTGTTGTGGCAGCAATCTTGCAAATGTCTGTTTGCTCCCGACCAGATGTTCACCACAACGAACACCTGGCCGGGATCAAATTGACCAGGATTCTCAAGGTAAGGCTGCCCTCATCTCCAGAACCATAGTTAGTTTGGCCACGATCCGGGACGGGGCTGGGAATGGCCGCAGTTAACGATTGTTACCCAACCCCGTCCTGGAATTAGGGTCCAACAATGGGATGGGATCAGACACAGTGGCCTCATTGTCTCCCTAAGGGCGGGCGTCCATGGGAGCCCGGGGGGGCAGGGCCATGCACCTCACGTTGCGCTGCTCGACCCCATTCCTCCCAGATTCCCTACAGTAATCAGGCCGGCACGTCTAAATGACAGCTGACCTGATCACGGACCAGGATCCGGAACAGATCCCGGTGGGGGGTTCAGCGTGGTAGACCGGGAAGCCCAGCACGTCTGAAAAAAACCCTTGTCTCATTCAGGATGTGCTGACAAGGCACAGTTTGTCCAATAGCTTCTGTATTACCTTCTGTTTTAGGCTCCGCTTACAGGGACGCAATTTAGTATTTGATATGTATTTTAAAGGTACTGTTCCATCAAAACATTTAAAAAATATTCATTGTTGTTTCATGACCTGATAAGTGATTGTTCCATTGTTTCACAGGCAACTAGCTGTCTATCTATCAAAAACAAAACATTACAAATATATTTTAAATTGAAAATAAGGCATGCTTTACACTTTTAGTATCTCCTTCCTACTTGCATTCTATAGTATCTTTTTTTAATTATTATTATTTACTATTATTGTCACATAAGCAGTATGGGAGAGCTCAAAATTTCTGAGGGGAAGGAATGTGATGATGCGTCTAGGAAACAAACCAGATGTGCTTTGCGCAATGCATGACATCAAGATTCCTTGAATCCTGACCGCATCTTTCAACAATCTAATGTACACTTTGGTCTTTTCACCTAGTGAACACACCTAGATGATGTCCTTAATTCTCAAAATAATCACGAGTTGTGTTGTGTGCAACAATATAGGTTTCAATTAATGTCCGTTGTATATGGATACCTCAGAAGGCTTAGACAATAATGCTTGGGCATTTGAGCCTCTTGGATCTGTAAAGTAGAAATGGAAATCTCACAAAAGACATTGTGAGATTTTGGAACTTCTGCTTCCAAACATGCCAGAAATGCCTGAAGAACAGCTACTCTTACTGTGTTCCAGCATTTCCCCTTCTGATCCTGAATGGAATCAGGAAGCACAGAGATGCACAAAAAATAAAAGTAACGGGGCGATGTGGGGAATGCAAACTTTCTGTCTCAAAGATTTATTTCAGGTTTGCAGCAAAGATTCTCTTTTATTCTTATAGTGTTTAAAGCAGCTCACCCATTGCTAATTGCAGGTTTATGCACCGGAGACTTTTAACTATATTATGCCTTTGTCCAAACTCCATTGTAGTATCAGTTTAATATCTGAAAATCCCTGAGGCAGGTTTACCTAGTACCATAGCAGGGGAAAGAGACTTGATGCTGTAATAAATCTTCTCTATCTATGGCAGTAATTTAATTGGATCATAAGACTTATAAAAACAGAGTTCCTTTAAGATTTACATTGTTTTTATTACAACCCAAAATATTTCTAGTACCTCATGAAGAACTGAACATAAACTCTCGTCTGTGATCCACTAGCCACTTACTCCAGTGTAGTAGTCCCATTGAAGTCTGAAGACTTCACTGAAACTGCTCTGGAGTAAGTGCTTGGTGCATCACTTTCTATATGTAGATTTTAAATTTTATTTTAAAGTATAAAAGCGATTCTATTCTCTGGGAAACAGTCAATTAAAATTGGGAATTTTGAGTTTATATAATTTATTATTATTAATTGTTATTATTATTATTATTTATTAAATGGAACTCCAGTCCAGGAGAGTTGAATCCAATGTAAACTTAGAACATAATAGATGTACCAAGGGAGCTTCTTTTTTTTAGAAAATATGACCAACTCTGAGGAAAGAATATTGTTCCTTCAAAAAATGTTAATGCCCATGGTAGTATAGCTGATAACTTGGTGATTTCACCTAAAGCAGATGATCCTGGTTTTGTGCAAGCCAAACTTACTCATTTCTTCAAACCAAAAGCCTTGTTAGATGTAACTACCAATTATGAAAATGTAACTACCAGTTATGACAATTATGATAGATTACCAATTATTACAATGATAATACTTGAATAATTGCTGAACTAAATAAAAGTGAACCAATTTATTAATCAGTTATTAATCAATTCATTCATTAAATGCAAGGGGTTTGGCAGAATTTAATGAATTTTCTTGGAAGCTTATCCATTGACTAGCAAAACAGTTACATTATTAATAGCCCACTCCCTCAGAATGTGCTGCTGCTGATGTCTATAATGAAAGAGACAATTAAATATAGTGGTGTTAAGAAAGCTCTTTTGATTTTGAAGCCTTTCAAGATTCTCCCTGTGCAATAGACTCAGCGAGCAGGCCAAGTTCACATTGGCATTGTTACAGCATGGTGGTCTGCAAGGGTCTAGAATGTTGGTTCAGAGAAAGTTTATATTTATTTATTTAGTCATTTATTTACAGGGTTTGTATCCCGCTCTTCCCGCCACAGGCGGCCCGGAGTGGCTAACAACAACATATAATAAATATAATATAATATAAAAACAATTTTAAACACTATAAAACATAATCAATCATAAAACAGAAGCAATCATCGAGTACCACCCGCTGAGTTCTTGCAGTCAGGAATGAGCGGAACCATCCAAGAACGATCCCACCCACCCCCGCACTGTCCCGCAGGTGCATCACCAACATCTTGTGGTCAACAGTATCAAATGCTGCTGACAGATCTAAAAGGACCAATAGGATCGATGGACCCCAGTTCTTTTCTCGGCGAAGATCATCCACCAAGGCCACAAGTGCTGTCTCAGTGCCATGCCCCAGATGGAAGCCAGGCTGCGAAGGATCAAGATAACCGATGCGATCAAGATGTCCCTGGAGCTGCTGAGCCACTACCCGTTTAATAACCTTCCCTAAAAAGGGAAGTTTAGAGACAGGCCTTGGGTATATTGCTTAGCAACCAATAGCCACAGGTGTTTGTCGAGTGGAAGCCGGTTGGGGCAAGGAGGAACAGCAGAGGCTGTGACTGAAACAAACAGGGGCTTTCTGATTCAAGGTTCACTTCCTGTAAGAAAATTTCAAAATCAGTTTAACCAAATTTGAATAGCCTCACAAACTTCAATGTTATGTTTGATTCTGCGGATGCTTCCTGGAAGGTCTGCGGTGAGTACGGCTTCATAACAGCATCTGGGGGTGGGGGTGGTGGAGAAATGCTATCCAACTCCCACAGCGAAGGCTTGCCCTGGTTTCACTGATGCTTCCCCAGAAGTTCTGACTTGGCCCTGCCCCTACCAGTCCCCACAAGATGTCTCTTAGGGTGAAAACAGACATGACACTAGCCACCCTTTAACCACCCTTGGTGGTTATTTATGCATGTTGCAGGGCTGTATTGGTGCCCTATGTAGCCCTGAAACATGCATAAATGACCAAGGGTGGTTAAAGGGTGGTTAGCGTCATGTCTGTTTTCACCCTTAGTGCCTGGGATGGGACCAGGGTGGGATCCTTGGAGCAGTGGCATGGCTGATGGCTAGCAGGAACGGAGGGTGCTGTCACTGCCTAGACTGCCGCCTCTACAGGTGCTTCTGATCAAGAAGGTGTGGCTTTCCCACCTGCTTCTGAAGTCCCTCCTATGGAAGAGCCTAGGCACACTGCTGCTTCTGTACAGCATTTATTGGATCACGACCAATATCTCTATCAAAGTGTTCTGATATTTTTTCTTCTTTTGGTGACACAGTTAATAATTATAAGCGATGCTGGACTTATTTTATTTTTTTAAATGTGGCTTTTCATTGACATGGGGGTGTGGAGATGGAGTTTTCCATCATCAGGTCACTAAATACAATTTGGCCTATGTTGGTTAAAAATCATCTGGTTTTTGTGGTGATTTATAATTTGTCTAATTTTACAATTAGCATATTAAGTAATTGGATGCATTCAGGAATGGCATGACAAAAAATATGTGTAGAATTCTTATGCTTAATATTCGTGTAATAAAAAATAAAAATCTGTTTAAAATTCTTTAATGATGCATTTTTGCTGAAATAATGACTGTTGGAGAATTATGGCATGTTTTTAGATGCCTTTTTTACAAATATAGATATATACATTTACACACAAATATAAAACTAGGGAAAGAAATATTGTGTATAATTATAAAGGCAGAAAAACAAATAAGAACATAAGTATATGAATAAAAATGTGTGTGTTTATCTAAAATTAATCCATGTCTCACAATCTTGAGAGAATGATAAATGGATAGTTTTCCATTGGCTTCATCAGAAATATTGCCATATAAATATTTACATTAAAACATAAGAAATTGTGAAATAAAAGTGAATTAGCTTTCTTGACATTTTTGCTAGTAAGTGTGTAGGGACTTCTAGCTCACAGTAAATGTATGACATTCATGAGCCGTCTTGTGTCAAAGTCTAAGACTCTACCTAATTTATGGCTCATCTGTTCAAGTTTATTATTTCATGACTGATCTTAAATACTTCTAGTGGAAGATATTCTCCTTATGGCTTTCTGTTCTAATGTCTTTTGATTATTATATAATCAAATATAGAATATGCTGGCCTAGAATATCATTAGTTTCTTTCATGATGTATGTATAATCATGAATAAGTCAATAAATTAAATATTTTTACAATTTAATAAAACAAAGGCAAGATTTTGGCCTTCCTTTTAGAAATTGTACCTGAGAGAGTAAGACAACCACATAGAACACTGTGGGGTTATTTAAATAATATTCTGGGAGAGGGGG
>QEPC01011258.1:948426-962396 GCA_003113815.1 Sphenodon punctatus | reverse complement strand
GACTAGTGGGCATGCTGGGGAGGGGGCAGCATGTGGGTGTCTGAGTAGATGGACACCCACCCACTTACACCCACGGAGCAACCGCTGGGTGTCTTCATACAGGCACTTGTGGGGTAGGGGATGGGTGTACACCACGGTAAAGGGCCAGTGCGTGGTGGACAGTTAAACAGGTGCACGCCCATCTCCAACCTCCACCGCCGCTCTCCATTCACGGACCAACTGCCATTTTTGCTGGTTGCGCCATGCGTGGGGGATGGGTATCCAATCAAATCCAATTTTAATTTATGTCCAGCACTCTCTTATCAACACATAACTCGAGGCGTCTTACAACAAGCAAAAGAATACAATAATACATACTACAGTAATACATCATCATAAATTCAATCCCCAATCACAACTCCCAACCTTAACCCTTACTTAAATCATACAATATGCCCTCCATCCATCTAGCACTCTTCCAACACCTAGACGCAGGTAGTGTTAGCGATCCTGCCAAAGTTCTTCTGCCTCCACCCTGCTGCCACCAGGGAGAAGCCCTCCTCTACTCCACCCCCTTGCTCTCATCAAGGGGGGGGGTGAGGAAGAGTCTCTTCCCGGGCAATAAACATATACCCCTCGTCCTCCATCCAGATACTAATCAACCGTCTCCATCCATTGGCCCTCACTGTCTAGCCCAGCTGGAGGGCACATCCAAAGCATATCCCCCCCTGAGGATGTGCCCCCCCCAGCATGAGCTCCTGGCATGGCCACCAACATGGTTACCAGCCGCCTAACGTTCTCCCAAAGAGGGTGGGGGCGGAGGACCCACATCTACCCCCCTCCACAGGTCCCACAGCCAGGGCAAGGGGCAAGTTAGAGATGTGTGTTGTGTGGGAGCGTGCATGCACCACCATCACTGGCTGCAGTGTTTATATGGGACTCTCCCCGCACATGCCCATGCAGGCACCTACGTGTGTATTGTGTGGGGGCGTCTCATGAATATAAAAGCCCACAGCTTTGGCCAATTGCTCCGTGCGTGGGTGATGGGGTGGAGATGGGTGGGTTACGGGAGCGTGCATGCACACCCACCAAACCTACCATGATATTCACATGGGAGACACCCATGCATGTCCATGCAGCTGACCTGTGTGGGCATGCATGGGTGCGCCTTGTGTAAAAAAGACCCATGTGTAGGCAAATCCTTAGGCTGATTGATAGTATTAATATTTTTCATTCCACCCCTGTATAAACTAACTTGAATTGCATTGGACTATGGCTGTTTGTAAAGAAGATGCTCCCATGCGTGGACACCCAGTGTCGATGTGTGGGAGCATCTCATTTGAATGTGGAGGTGTGTAGGCATGTGCTCCCACCCACTACTACCCCACGCATAGAGCAACCACCAAAAAGGCAAATTGCTCTCTGGGCCTTTTTACACGGACCCGGGAGGTACCTCAGTGCAGGGGGGTGGGTGGAGACCGCAGCGGGTGTGCGGCGCACTGATGGCCCGTTACATGGACCTCCCCCCATCTCTATGCACTGAGGCACCTCTGTTTTTCCCAATGCCTCCGTGCATGGGTGATGGGTGGAGGGCAGGAGTGAGCACGCATCAATCATCCCTTCACCGGAAGTCACACGGACTCCCCTCACCCACCCAGTTGCCCACGTGTCTTGTGTGAAAAGGGCTTGTGTGTGGAGGTGGGTGTAGATGGGTGTGTGCCCATATGCACCCTCCCTCCATGCAACAGTGCTCCAGCCACATCGCACAGGCCCTGCCTGTCCCCCCTCCTTTTAAAAATGGCCTATATTTAGCTAAAAAAAAGTAAAGCATATGTTTGGAATTCTTTACTGCAGTTGTTGACTTATTTTGGCAATTCTCACTCTACATTAATGTCATAAAACATGAAAACACATTCCGTGGGTGGAGATCTGACATCCCACAGCATGTTGCATTGCTGAACATAACAATTATTTATTCATTCACATTTATGCTCTGCCCTTCCGCTAAAGCACAGGTTGGCTTACAACACATAAAAACCTAACAACATACAAAAAATTCCCATTATTATTATTTATTAATATTATTATTATAAGCATTTCTATAGTGCTAGCTGTGTACCTGGCGCTTTACAGAACAATAAGATAGACCACCCGGACCGTGCTTGATACACGCCTGGCAAAACAAATAGGACTTGTATCGCTTCCAGAAGATTGAGTCAGACAGACACCTCAGTAATCCTAACCCGCATTCAGTTCATTACATCTCCACAATCGGATATCAAATTGAAGCTCCTACCTGTCCAGCAGATTGGTGCAGCACGGCAATCAGGCACACAAGCCCGGTTAGCCAGATCATCTCTGAAAATCAAAGAACAGCGAGTTGCTCCACTCTCATTTCCTGATTATAGTCTGAGCCCATTGAATCACTTATTATAGCAAAGGTGCAATATTTTTCAGGTTTTTCACAGCAGGGTGGAGGATGCTGATTTAGGGAAACCATAGTGATGCTTAAACCCCTAGAATCTCGACTAGCGACGAGGAACCTTTCCCCATCTAGGGGTCACTTTGAAAATTAGTCCAAGCTTTGTGGGCTGGATCGGAGGGGGCAGTTAGGGCTGTGCTCCGAATGGGGCGAAGGAAGGAAGGCCTCTCTTCTCCATCCTTGAGTGAACGCCCTCATCTCTGTTCTCTTCTGAGTTCACTTTTTCAGTGTTTGTGGGTAGTGAGCAACTGGATGTGTAGACCAGATCCAGGAATTTTAAATGGGCCAAATAAAAATGACACATGGGCCGGATTTGACCCACGGTCTGTGGTTCCCTGCCCCGATAGATTTTAGTAATCGGAAAATAGTTGCAAATGATTTCCATTTTTATCACGCACAGATTCAAAAGTACCCAAATGCTCCATCTCGTGGATATTGCAGTTGCCCAATTTTTGCGCTGGATAGGATTCTGTTAGCTCAAATCAGTTCACTAGATTTGATTCTAACCGTGCTTCAAGATGCAGCATGCCTCCTATTCTATGACCTCAGACTCAATTATTTCTGGAAACACTTTCCCCTTTGTTATGCCACTAAGGGCCATCCTGGAAGCTCTGGTCCTTTTTACACGGGTGGCAAACGCCCATGAACACCCAGAAAACTGGGTGTTCATGGGGGTTTGCCGCCTGCATGAACCATGTCACAGTTAGATGGGGTGGTTGTGCGTGCTCCCGAATCACCTACCCATGGAGCCATAAAAAAACAAACAACGGAGGAGGCTCTGTGGGTGCTGGTGGGGGGAGGTTGGTGTGCGCCGGTCTGCACATGTCAGAACATCCTGCCCACCCAGCACACATCAACCGCGGCACACACCCCCAATGGCCCATGTAGAAAGGGTCTCAATCACTCAGACTGATGGCTGTTCTTTCATGGCCTGGGACTACTTCCCTAGGCAGCCTGCTGCAATCGCACTCCAGCAACTTATTTGATGTGGTTGTTCGACTTTGTGGGGTGAGGAGTTAGTTGGTTGGTCTTCTTTTTGGGGAAAAAACAAAGTGTCCTTGGTTAAATGAGAGTGGAGTTACTGGTTTTCTACTAATCTCCATTTTCTTTTGAACTGTCACTTTTATTGTGGCAACCTGGTGAGCCACAAACCATCTCTTTAAAGTGTATTACTCCACCAAGCAGCAGAAGAACAAAACAAGTACAATTTTACTGTTAGAAGGCTGCAAACCTCAAATAGTTAAAAATTATATGTTGGGCTAACAAAAAAAAAACCCAACCACACGCAGAAAAGAAAAATCTGAGAATGGATTAAGAACCATGAAAATGGATTAAATTCTCTATTGTGGTGTTTTTCTCTGGCTGTGATCCACAAATTGCTTACTCCAGAGTATCCCATTAAGGACTTCAGTGGGACTACTCTGGAGCAAGGAGTTTGTGATTTGTTTTTAGGACATGAACTTTTTTTGGCATTCTGAAAATGTTCATGATATTATTGCCAGAGACATAGAATTAGCTTTTCCGAAGTCCTACAATTCATACTCCAGTTATTAGGTTTGGAAATCCTGTGGTTGTTTCATGTAAAAACTGAAAGGCTCTAATAGCTCTGAAGCCAGCCATAAAGAGGAACCACATAACCCCACAACTGACAGCTGCCGTATTGTTTCCTCGCCCCATTAGGCACCTGTTATTATTTCTTGATTGAGAGGAAATACCCCAATTTAGGATCATTCCATTACTTTCACATTTTTTGAGCTCTCAGATTTCCTTCCTTGTCCGTTCCCTTCTCTGCCAAGTGCGACTCTAGAAATGGTAAGTGCACGGAGGGTGCTTCAGGGACTCCTGTTTCTGTTCTTACCTGAGGGCTACGTTAAAAAGTTGGCAGTCTACCTTTGAAACGAATATATAAAATGTTTCTTTCGTTAAATAAAACTGAACTGTTATGGGGAACATTTTCAAAAGCGTCTAGGTATTTTAGATGCCAAGAGTCCTGTTCTGAAGAGTGGCTTTGGCACCTGACTAACTTTTAAATTCTTTTACTGCATTATGCATCTTATTATCCTGCTGGTTATGCAAGATAATAGACTTCTTTGTAGCGAGTTGCATTTTGAACAGGCACCCCTTCCTCCCCCCGTTCCCTTCCCCTCACCCTAGGCATGCATTTTACCTTAGATTTTCAGAAAGATTGGAAGTACCTTCTGCTGCTTTGAGGAAGTTCTAGAAATGAGTGGCAGACTCCACTGAACCATGATATATACCTCACTAGTTTCCTGTTTTTGCAAGCTGACTCAGCGTAACACACATAGCCCTGGATTGGACTAATTAGAAAACTGGATTTACCATAAATTCCCTCCACTCCCTCAATCTTATTTTTATTTCCTCCTGTTTAGAGCTGTCTGTACAATCTCTCCTCTATGGTTACGCTGTGCTAGGTATTACGTAGGGGTGGGACACCAGGGCAATTACCAGCTACCGGATTTACCGGTTTTCAAAAAAACGGATTCCCGGATTAAATCCGGTATACCGGTACCAGATTTATTCCATTGATTTCAATGGGGAACTGTCCCCATTGAAATCAATGGAATAAAAAAAAAATCCTCCCCCTCCCAGGCTGTGCAGGTGGCAGGGGGGCACCCCCCACCCACCCTGCCCAGCCTGGATTTTTTTTTAAAAAAAATTTCTCTAAGTCCCTGCTAGTGTGGGCTCCGGGCCGCTGCCGGCGACCCGGAGCCTGCACCAGCAGGGACTAGGGTGATCCCTGGTGTGGGGGGTGGTTTAACTCCCCCCCCCCACCCCAGGGATCACCCTACCTCCCCACCTAGGGATCGCTTACCTTGCGCTCTGGGTGGCGGCGGCGGCGCTCCGGCTCCGGTGTCTTCTGCGCTGGCTGTGACTGCTGGCTCAGTGCACTACTAGGCCTTCCGGTGAAACACAGAAGTTCACCGGAAGGCCTAGTAGTGTGCTGAGCTGGCAGCCACAGCCAGCGCTGAAGCCACTGGAGCCGGGCCGCCGCCGCCCGGAGAGCAAGGTAAGCAATCTCTGGGTGGGGAGGTAGGGTGATCCCTGGGGTGGGGGGTGTGTTAAACCACCCCCCACCCCAGGGATCAACCTAGCAGCATGGTAGCGGTAACCTATCTGCTGCTGATGTGGGCTCTGGGTTGCCGGCGGCGGCCCGGAGCCCACACTAGCAGGGACTTGGTGGGGGGGGGAATTGTTTTTTTAAAGCCAGGGTGGGTGGGGGTGCCCCCCCTTCCACCCATGCTGCCTGGACTGGGGAGGGAAAGTGGGGGGGTTGTTTGTTTTATAACAATGCGGCCATTCATTTGAACGGCAGCAAAGTAAAAAAAACGGTACGGGGGAATCCGGTAATTTTAGCCAGATTACTGGGTTAATCCGATACTGCCGGTACACTGAAATACCGGCAGTATCGGATACCGGTAGATCCAGAATTCCCACTCCTAGGATGTATTGCACACAGGCTCCACAATTGGCATGAACTGGCTGAAATCTAATTACAACAGGCAAAGGACTAATCTCAAACCCTGTGGTCAAGCGTGCACATGCAACCTACCCGCAACCCCATTACGGGGTCAGTTCGCAGGTCTAGTTATCCCTGCAGATCCAATCCTGAGCTCAGCTAGATTTTCTGTGACTCTCTGCTAGTGCAGCTAGGGCAAAGTGGACCCAGTTGTTTTTCAGAGCAGGATAAAATGAGATGTAATGAATATTAGAAATGTTTAAGGGACTTGTTATTACTCATTGAAACATAAAGTGCCAAGGAGAGAAGTATTTGTCTGTGATGCAATAGGACTAATCTCTGAAGAGTTTTGAATAACTATATATGTTGCTGTATATTAGCTATCGAACTGTTATATAACTTCAACTTAGGGCATCAAGACACACACAAGTAGCAAACTGTGTATCAATCTATTCCAGAGCTAGAAGGCATGCTCAAATATAGCAGGTCTGTTCTGCAGAGCATTGCCAGTTGAAGGGCACACAACTGGCCTGATTCCGCATCACCCTGTAGCTTTTGTTCTTGTTGTTCTTTTGTTCCACACCCCGAAAGGAAGACACTGACACCATTATTTGGGTTAAATTAGGCTGCACCAAAACTTTATTACAACTTTGTCAGGTAGGGAGGGGGCTATGCCCCTTCAAGTCCTGCAAACCTTAACTAGTAACTCATTTAATAAACTAGTAATAATCTTAAGCAGTCTGAGGTTCCTCAGTACCGCAACAATGCTAACTATAGCTGCTGCAATGTCACACCTGTCCGGCCGCCCCCAGCCGGCTCAGGAGGCCCTATGCCTACTGTGACCCTAAGAAGGAGCGAGGAGATGCTCCCCGGTGCCCTGGACCGCCTCTGTCTTAAGGCCCCCGGGGTTGTCTCCCTTGTCCTGGTTCTGAAGTGACGCTGGCCGGACAAGCTCTAGCCTTCACTCAGAGCCCACCTCTTAAGGAGATGACTTGGCAGCAGACTATCCCTATTTCTAACCTAACTACTTCGCAGNAAATCTCGAGCCCTTCATCTGACAGGTGTACGCCATCAACCCTATACAGCTCTGGCCTATTAATTTTGATTTCTGGGTGACTAATTACTTGACCCCCTTGTTAAAGTACCAGTTTCCCAATCTCTTTGTTGACCTTCCTCCTAGCTCTGTCAACCTTGCTCGGGCGCACGGCATTTCTCCAATTTATTCGCTCAAGCATCTCAGACTATACGAACACTGTCTCTGGGAGAATCCTTCTTGCTGCATGCAAGTCCCTCTTGATGCTGGTAACCAGGTGCAAATCTGGCAAGTTGTTTTCTCCCAGGTGGATTACCAGTATGTCTGGATGCGGCTGTGATGCTAACGAGTGGATCAATGGCAGGAACTGGGCCAACTTCATCCCGCTCCGGCCTCTCCACGACACCTTTGCCACCTTTGCCAGATGGCCCAGTTCCAGCTGGGTTCCCCAGTATGAGCATCCTGCTCGTCTCCCGGCCCAGTAGACAATACCGTGGCCCGCTATGACGACTCGCTGCTGCCAGCCAGGCAGCTCGCTTCCTATGAAGAACACAACAATTCGTTAACCAAAACTTGTTCCCTGGGTTCACTGGCCCTTATCCCTTAACTAAGGGGCCCTTTTCCTTATAACTGAACCTTTCTGACATAAGAGCGATAAGCTCCAGACTTCCAGCGACCGATCGATTTTACTTGCTGCTCGGATAATCCAGCAGTCGTCGCACACCTAGCTGCACCAATCCGAAAGGACTGGGAACCAAAGTCCCGCGTTGATAAGTCCAGTCTTTTTAACGCTTTGTTCCATACTACTGAAAATTGGTACCTTGTCAGTTTCGTACCATTTTCGTGTATCAACAACTGTCCCTCGCTTTTCGGCCGTATCACCATATAGTCCTCTAGTGCCTTCACCGGTTAAAGGTTTTCCTCTTCTATCTTAGCCAGCTTTATTAACTGTCCCCTTCTGCGCTGATGTGTTTTGGATCCCCGCACAACTACTGTCATTCCTTCTATCCCCACCTGGACGTCCTCTACGCACAACACAGGTCCCCCTGCATTGCGAGCCGAGGCAGTTGATAATTCTCCCACCCGGAAGGCCCTGAAAAAGGCCAATTTAAATAAAGCTTGAAATAACTGGGTTTCGAAAGCTGAAAAATACACCCCGTGACGTTGCTGGAACATGCTTCGCAATATTACCAGTGTGATGGGCTGTCTGCTGTCACCACCCCTCGGTGACTCCCTTTCCCAACCTTCCATCGTCTTCCTCATTAACCCCCCCCCCACCCCCAGTTAGGAGATTGAAAGCCAGCCAGCTTATTATAAAAAGTTAAGGATGCCAGTTACCCAGAGATAGTCACAAACGCCAGCCCTTTATTTCTCAGGCTTATTGCAAACTGCAAACTCTGAGCCTCTTTAATTGGGAACTATGTCCCCCACCCTTTTTCCTTCCTAAATTCCTGAAACTCTGCCAAAGCCTGGAGGTAAACTGCTCTTGTGCGAGAAGCAAGTGATCACTGCACTGCCTGGAATATTGTTACAGTCCAATTTCCAAATCCCCTCGGGCAGCTACTCCGGTTTGATCCTGGCTCCCGGTGTCAATTGCCTGAATCACTCCATCTGTTGGCGAGAGAGTGCGTCAGCTATGCTGTTGCTAACACCCGGCACATGCCTGGCTGTGAACAATATGTTGTTCGCCAGGCATTGCCGCATGAGCACTCTCACCAAACCCATCACCCTTTTGGAGTGGGATGATAACGAGTTCATCACGTGCACCACTGCGAGGTTGTCGCACCAGAACAAAATCATCTTGTTAGCGAACTCCCTCTCCCATATGTGTACTGCAACCACTATGGGGAACAGTTCTAGAAAACTCAGATCTCGGATCCAACCCTCTTGCACCCGCTGTTTGCCCAGGCCTTTGGGAGGGAGGGTGGGGGGGGGGGTGATTTTAATCCCCCCCCCATTTATCTATTTATTACTGTTTTCTAGCCCTGTTTTTTGATGTATTTTATATTTATATTTTAACTGAATTTTAATTGTTTTTATTGTTGTTAGCCGCCCCGAGCTGCATTGCAGGAGGGGGCGGGATATAAATCTGAAAAATAAATAAATAAATAAATAAATTTATTGGCCACAGGGCTGAACACCATCTCCCTGCCCAATAAAGTCCGAACCCCAGGGACCCGGCTGAGTCACATTGGATTTGCATCTCAGCCTCCATTAGCCACCTCTGCCGTCAGATGCTGACTCCATTAAACTTCTGCAGGCAGTGGAGCCAAGTCCTTAGGTCATCCCCCATGTTGGCAGAGATCCTAATGTGGCAGTGCCCAGGTAGATTAGACCCCACCTTCTCGTATAGCCTGGATAGGAAGGCGCGCTCCAGCGCCACTACCCGTCACACAAAATTGAGGCTCCCCGTTAGGGCCTGAACTTGCCTGACTGTTGCTTTTGGGCACCCCAATATCGCTTTGATGTCCCTAACCAAAGCGACCAGCTTCTTGATCGGCGAGCGGGACACTTGCTGTTCGGTGTCTAACTCAACCCCTAGGAATGTTAGAACCATTGTTGGTCCCACGGTTTTTTCAGGAGCCAAGGGGACCCCTAGCTCCCCTGCCATCAGCTGAAAATCCTTGAGGGCATTCCTGCACTCTGCTGTCCCCCTTTTTCCCAAGAACAAAAAATCATTGATATAATGCAATATATATTGAGATTTTGTTCTTTTCCTAGCCAGCCATTCCAGCAGGGAGCTAAAACGCTCAAAGCCCGAGCAAGATATGGAACACCCCATGGGCATTGCCTTATCGTAGAAATACTGGCCTCCAAACTGGAACCCGAGTAGCCTGAAGCTGTCGGGGTGGACCGGAAGCAGGCGAAATGCAGATTTAATGTCGCATTTCGCCAAGAGTGTCCCTTTGCCGCACTCCTTCAACATCTCTATCGCCGCATCGAATGATGCGTATCGAACAGAGCACAGCTCGGGATGGATGGCGTCATTCACTGATCTTCCCTTGGGTTGAGAGAGGTGATGTATGAGCCAGAACTCTCCTTCCTGCTTCTTTGGCACAATGCCCAATGGTGATACGTGCAAATCAGGGAAGGGTAAGGACCCGAAGGGGCCCGCATTACGGCCCACTCCGAGCTCTTTTTGAAGCTTGGCGGCCACCAAGTTCTCCCTCACTTCAACTGATTGCAAGTTCTTTACCCAACTTCTAGTTGCCTCAAATTTAGTCGGGATGATGAAGCCATCCCTGAAGCCCGACATTATGTACTCCACCTCCTCAGCCATCAGGCAGCCCACCACGGCGCGCTAGACCACCCTATGATTGACGGGCATTGGGGCCCTTTCCTCCCCCTTGAGGCTGATTGCCCCCAGTCCCTTGTTTCCCTTGCTGTTTCTCGCAGGAGGGGCTCCACACTCTATTGCATTGAACCCCTGGGTGTCCCCCTCTGCAGTGGGAGAAAGCATGCTGAAAACGGCACACGGAGCGGGCGCAACCCCCCGACCCGTTGAAATCCCAACAGGTCATTCTCCTCTGACTACTGCGGCACCCTCCTTCACGAAAGGGGTCATTCATTGGGGTCAGCACCCACCCCCCCCGGCCAGGGTGTGTCTGCTGTTGGTCCTGTCTGTTCCAACCACATTAGACATACATTCAAGCCATAAATCTGTTGTGTACAAGTCCCATCTGATCCCCGGGGTAATCGCCAATTGGCCCAGTTCTTTTCTACCTTCAGGTGCTTGAACCTTTCTTTGTCCTTCTCCTTCACATGAGAGTTCAGATTCGGCACCGGTTCTGTATATAAGAGTGAGACTACATCTACGTACTCTCCTTTCCAAATTTTTCCCCTGGTCTGTTGGGCCAAGTGCACCCCTACAGGTTCCCCTACCGCCGCCCAGGTGCCTGGCTCACGGGGCATTGCTGTGGTCAAATTGGCCTTCCCTTGACAGGTGATGCATGCATTTTCCCATGGCATGACCGTTGCGGGACATAATTCCCCTTGCGCTACTGCCCCAGGGGCATTCTGGCTGGTTGCCGCCGCACTTACGCTGTCTTCGTCAGGCCACGGCACCCATGACCCGACCCACCCAAGCCGCATGGCCACTTGGGGATCTGCCTGTGTGGGTTTCTCCTTGTTTCCAGTGCTTTCTTTATTCCCACACTGACACTGTTGGCACTGTGTACACTTACCTTGTATCTCGCGGCTGGGGCCTGCACCCTCGTTCACCAACGGATCCTCGTCAGGCCGGACTCGCTGTTCCCCTTGCCTCACCGCCCTTGCCTCCAGGGGTGCCGAAGCGTTTACTTGACTCCCCTCATGCCACGCGTGTTGCCTTGCCTCTTGTTGTCACCCCTCTGCTAGCTCTACAACTTTTCCTTCAAGCGCCGCAAAGCGACCCATAAATGTGTTGAGGGTCTCGAGGACTGCTTCCAGCTGGTCCCCTCTTGAACGCTGGGCCAGTGGTTCCTCTCCCTCATCCCTGGGTGGAGACAAATGGCACCTTCCCCCTCCCCTGGTCAGAGGGGAAGGCCTCACTGTGGGCTGCCCAGTTTGGCCTAAGGGGGTCTGAGCCTCCGGGTCCCCATGGCCCTGTGCACTCACTCTTGCTAGATTCACTTCACTCCCTTGGCTTCTGTGGCTCCGTACTCGACTGGTTCTCCTCCTACCTCTCTGAGTACTCCTTCAATGTGTCTCTTGCCAACTCCACCTCCTCCTCCCTTCCACTCTCGGTTGGTGTTCCCCAAGTTTGGCCTTGGCCCTCTCCTCTTCTCTATACCCTGTCCCTAAGCAAATTCATTGCCTCCCATGGCTTCCGATATCACCTCTACGTTGATGACACTCAACTCTCTCTCTTTCTCCTCCCTATCTCTCTCCATCTATTCAAGCTCGACTAACCAGCTGTGTCTCTGTCTCTCTGAAGCCTGTAGGTTAGGCTTCATCTTTGACTCCCCCTTTCTTTGAAACCCTGCATCAACTCTGTTGCCAAAGTCTGTCACTTCTCCCTCCATAACATTGCCAAGATTCGCCCTTTCCTCTCTCTCTTCTGCCAAAACCCTTGTTCACGCCCTGTTCATCTCTTACCACAGTTACTGTAACCTCCTTCTCACTGGCCTCCTCCGCTTTCCCTTATCTCCATCCAGAACTCTGCTGCCAGGGTCATCCACCTTGCCCGTCACTTCGACCATGTGCAGCCCCTCCTCTCCTCTCTTCACTGGCTCCCCCTTCCTGGGTGAATCCTGCACAAGTTCCTAGTCTTCACCTATAAAGCTCTTCACAACCTCCCTTCCCCCCTCCCTCTCTGTGCTAATTTCCCTCTGTACTCCAGTCCGTGAACTCTGCTCCTCCTCTGTCCCCTCTCTTGCCCTTCCATGCCTCCCCTGCTCCCGTAACCACCTTCGTCCCTTCTCCCTAGCTATCCCCCATGCCTGGAACTCCCTCCCTGCCCACATCTGCCTCTCCCCCTCCCTTTGTACCTTCACATCCTTTCTCAAGACCCACCTCTTCCGCTTTTTCCTCCCTGACTCCTCGTTCCCTTCACCTAACTCCTGCTGATACCCTCTATTCAATACAATTGGTTACCCGAGGTCTGTGTACTCCTATCCTGACCACATGGACCAGCCAGCCATCATTCTTGATGTAGCCAAGCCAAGCGCGTGCACCTGGGATCTTGAATCTTCATGTATGTTACACTCCTTGTCTCTCCCTCTGTTCCCCTTCCTTTGTCTCCCCCCCACCCCGTCTCTCAGATTGTAACCCCTAGGTCAGGGACCGTGTTTATTCCAGTACTTTAAAGCTCCAGGTATACTGCTGGTGCTATATAAATGCTTGATGATGATGATAATAATAATATAACGGGCTAGGAAGGTATGTGTTTTGTTTGAATAGTTCTGAATAGATGTATACGTTACTGTGTATTATAAAACATTTTATAGCTGGTTGAAGCCCAGGGTCAGTGCTTGTCTGTGCAGTAGCTCCTCTGGTTGTGGGCTGTGAGGTGCTTTTGATGTGGACAGACCTATTGACTCGAAGACTGGGGCTTTGTATGTGCGACATAACAAGGGCAGGAATTCCTTAAACATGATGGCGGTGACAGGTAGTGAGGTGGTGATGAGCCTTTAGGATATGAGTGTGCCCATGGGGATACTCAGTCACCAGTAATTCAAGCCTCAGGCACCACCTTACTGGTTGCCTTCCAGGAAAAATAGCATAATTATCAGTCGATTTGCCGCCACTAGCTGCTGAGCTATTTTGCGCAATTACTAAGAAGTTATAACAAGTTAGGCCAGTTGTTAGGATACTGACTGGAAACACTTACCATACATACTGACTGGAAACAATGACCGTACCCAGAGCAGGGCTCTGTCTCTAATTACTGAGACAATGTGCCATTGCTGTCACTATATAAATAAATAAAAAAACAACACTCGAATCGACATTAGAAAAGCATACGCATTGGAGTTGGTATTAGAACCATGGACATGTCAAAAAGGTTCGTTCTAGGTTCTGCCAAGCCTGCCAACTCTTGCAATTATATCATGAGTATTGCTGTTTTAGCTATTCTCATTACGATCCAGTGGCTGAAATCATCAGAAGTGCAGCTTCCAGTTTAGAAAGTCACTTTCTAGAGCGTTTGGCTGTTGAGAAAAACTTGAAAAATGCAATTCCAGTGAAAGACCATTTGCACATAGTTGTTTGAGTCTGCATTTATATAGAGTGAGAGCTGTAACAGTAGTAACCAGAACACAGAGTAGCCAGAAGAGGAAGGAAGAGAAAGAAAGAGACAGGAGACCTGGAAACTATGGGTACTTTGACGCTATGAAAAGCATTTGACCCAAATGAAAAGCATTACTACATACCGTATCGGTGGGATTAATACTTTTTGAACACAGATGGTATCACTGAGTTTCTCTTCTCCCCCCACCCAACTCTTTTCCATCATAGGTTACTTTCAGACATGACGCTAACCACCCTTTAACCACCCTTGGTGGTTATTTATGCATGTT
>QEPC01011258.1:936581-948326 GCA_003113815.1 Sphenodon punctatus | reverse complement strand
CATTTGGCAAGTAGGGAGGCAGTTTCCCCTTTCCATTTATTAAACTGTTCTTGCGTGACCATGAAGTGGTCCTCAAGTTCAGAAATCCTTCCCTCTGCTGCCTCCACCCTTTTTGCCATCCCCTCCATTTTTCTATTACCTTCTTGCACTGCTTCCTTGATCTGCCTCATTTCACTTTTGAGTTCTTGTTTCATTTGTTCGAGGAGGCTTTTTAGAGTGCCCGATCCCTCTGCATCTTCCTCTTCAGAGCTGTGAGCGGCCTGCTCATTTACAGGTTCCCGCGCTGCCACCGATGCCGCCGCCATGTTGTTCTCGCCGCTGCAGGGCTCTTCTTGAGGGTTCATCTCCGCGGCCCGATTTTTTTGACAAAAACGCTCAAGCGCGTTCGCCTGCGACAGCTTCTGCCGGGGTTTACTCTTACTGGTCATCCTCCGCCCAAAACGGGGAGTTTTTATCTATTTTTTTAGAGTTTTGACTCTAAACAGAGCTGGGGAGAGCGGACCCCAGGCGATTCCCGACTGCTAACTGCAATGCATGCGCAGATCCCCCGCAGCTGCCAGATTTTTAAAGTGAGACAAAAACAGCAACAAACAAAACACAAAAATTGGCACTGAATCCAGAACAGAGATCAGAAAAATAAAATCCCACTCCGCCTTGTATGGACCTGTATTCACTATTTCCCCCATGGGTGGCAATGCTAGTAGACATCCCACCATCTTAGAAGCTTTCTCATCCAGCGAATGTCAAGAAGTTTTGACCCAGCTCTATACTTTCTCCATGGATATACCAAAGTTTACGTCCCCGTCTCCATGTGATTCCCGAGGCATTATATTCCTCAAGATGGAGACACTGCCATCTTACAGTTCGGCAACAGTGACTCCATGTGGTATTTATAACGTGACAGGCCTCTGGCTTGGGGGATAAGCACAGGAGCAATGAATAACTCATTTTTGAAAGGTAAATGTAATTTATCATCCAATAAAGGAAGAAAAACAGAGATTGATGAATGAACAACAGAGTCACTGCCAGCATGCATCATAACCCTGGAGACACCGAACAAAACAAACAAGGAAACTGGATAAGGAGTGGATTTTAGAGTAAGTCCTTATTTGGCCTGTATGCAACAATAACCATGTGTAACCCTAATGATATGCATGTTGTGCACTCCATCCTAGTTCCTGGATGGCTTGATTGTGGAACTTTGGGCCTCCTAGATTAATTTATAAGTATCAGCTTCTACATTGGTGACTGGTGCTTTAAATGTTAGTGAGACTGGTGGAGTAGCAACCTGAGGAGTGGGATGCGAGACAGCATATTCCAAATCAATGCCACCACATACATACCCAGCCCCTTACGCACGCCCAACTCTCCTCTCATACTGACCCCTTCCCCAGCATCCGACAACCTTAACAGCTTGCTCACAGCTGCTCAAGGACAGGGCTAGTTGGATCTAGGGATGGGCGAACGCAGGTCGGAAGTTCAGAGTTTGGCCCGAACTCGGCCTGTTCGGATGACCGAACCCGAATCTGAACATGAACTGGCTGAACTGAACTCCGTTCCGAACGTTGAAATGACCGAACAGTTCGGTCAGTTTGGATCGCGTTTGGGTGGCAAAAAAAGGTTCACTGTAAGGTCGAACGTGACAGGAGGGATAGTACTAGTCACTGAGGAGCAGACTTCCAGGCACCAGGGGTGGAGAGGCTTGCAAGAAATGAAACTATCTGCCTCCCCCCTTCCCAACACCTTCTGAGCTAGTCACTGTTCCTGAAGAGCAGGCGTTGAGTAGGATTATTAGATTGCTTTAAGTTTCATTTCAGTTTTATACTAAAATGAAACTTAAACCTAAAACTGAAACCTTGTGTTTGTAATCCACCCCCCCTCCAATCCCATATAGAGAGAGATAGGTTCGGGATAGTAGACGGTTGTAGGAGCAAGCTGAGTAGGCCTGTGTACTTATAGCTAATCCATTTACTTCATAGCATTTAGAATAGTTAATAGCAGTTAGATTTAGTGTAGATAGATAGATGTAATATTAGATTAAAAAAATAAATTTAAAAAAAACATATAAAAACAAAAAAAACAAATAAAAAACTAAAGAAAACCGTATAAAAACCAAAAAAACATATAAAAAACAAAAGAAACCACCGATAACTACATTCGCCGAACAGGGGAATCTTGGAGGGGGAGGGGGCTTGTGGTGCAATGTGTGGCCGCACGCCCCTGCCCCC
This sequence comes from Sphenodon punctatus, assembly GCA_003113815.1. Lineage (NCBI taxonomy): Eukaryota > Metazoa > Chordata > Lepidosauria > Sphenodontia > Sphenodontidae > Sphenodon > Sphenodon punctatus. The sequence goes on along the minus strand of QEPC01011258.1, from coordinate 946,098 downwards.
CACACTCCCACATCCACCCAAACTCAGGGAGATGTGCGGGCGCAGAGGCCAATGCAGTTGCTGTGCCCAATCCCATACTGTGCTCCAGACCATGCTCTGGAACAGGGCAAGGTAACATACATTACTTTTGCCCCTTTCCTGATTGTGGTTGCTAACCACGGTTCTGGAGGTGAGACTGGCCTCACCCCCAGAACCATGTTTAGCTTTGAACCCTGCCTGGAATTCACCATGGTGAACCTGGAATTCATCTGGTGAGGCTCAAACAGATGTGCCACCCATCACAGCCACGACACTGGATCCAGCGTGATCCAGTGTGGTTGACTGTGGTGGCGCATGTCTGAAATTACCCAGGATCAAATATATCTGTACTAAGATGGTGGAATTTAAGAAGGTGGGTGAAAAAGTCATTGGGATCCATGACTCAGATCTGGATTTTGGCACCTCTAGGATGTCCAGGATTTCCGATTTCTTCTGCCCAGTCAGTATGAGTGAACAGATGTGACTTGTAATTGTACAGTAGGTTCGCTTTCCCCTTCCAAAGCTCCCACTAATGTGAATGCAGGGGTTTCTATTCCTATACAGGAAGGAGGATTTGGGGTAGATAGCATGAAAAGCTTCTGTACAGTAATAGATGTTCAGTCTTTGCTATCGCTATTAGGGATGGGCGAACGCTGTTCGGAATTTTGGAGTTCGGCCTGAACTTGGCCTGTTTGGATGACCGAACGCACAAAATGCACCGAACGGTGAAATGGCGGAACAGTTTGGTCAGTTCGGATCGCGTTCGGGTGAGTTCAGGTTGCAAAAAAAGGTTCACTGGAAGGTCAAACATGACAGGGAGGTGTAGTCAGTCNGTTAGATAATATCGGGTAGTTAATTTTACCTGTATCTCCCTGACCTCAAGGGAGAAAACACATTTGTTCATATGGTGCCATATTTTCTTTTCCTCCTCCTGGGCTAAAGGAATATTTAAATCTTTGCTCCATTTTTTTATGTAGTCTGCTGAGGGGGCATAAAATACATATTTAAGTTCTCTGTAGATTCTGCCTAATCTACCAGGGGCTTTATTTATTTTAAAGAGAATCTTCTCTATTTTTTGCAGTTCTCTCATTATACATGCCCTATTCAGTGGCGAAGTGACCATTGCCTTTAACTGCAGGTAATGAAATAAGTTAACTTCGTCCTGCAGCAGATCCGTCAACTCTTGAGGGGATAGAAAATCTCTGTCCTGAAATAAATGCTCCATTGTAGCGATACCCCTCTTATTTAGGGCTGTTCTGATCCCCGGGGCTATATTGTTTTCCCTCATTTGTTTAGAATCAATTGGTGTAAGTGGGGAAAGATTCCCTATCATTCCCATTTTTTTTTAAATTGTTTCCCATTTCTTGATCATGTTCCCTATAAAGGGATGGTCTGTCCTTATTTCTCTGGGCACTTTGCCTCTATCTACTATCAAATCTTTTAACGTCTTTACCCCCAATATTTCCCTTTCCAGAGTGGCCCATTCAGGCGCCTTGGTCTCGTGGTACCAATCATATAGCCCCACCACCGATGCCGCCATATGATACAATTTTATATCGGGGACATTTAACCCCCCTTTCTCTTTTAGTTGAAACAACACCTATTTTTTAAATCTGGGTTTTTTTCCGTTCTACACTATGTCCCTTAATAAATCATCGCTCGATTTGAAAAAGGAACTTGGGAGCTGGATCGGGATAGCCATCAATCTATATAATAATTTAGGAAGAACAATCATTTTATATAAATTAATCTTCCCTAACCAAGACGTCATCAATTTTTTCCAGGGCTGCACCTCCTCTTTTAGGTTTTTGAGTAGTGGCAAAAAATTTGCCGTATATAAATTTCTTAAGTTTTTTGTTAACGTTACCCCTAGGTATTTTAAGCCTGATTCACTAATTGGGAATGGTGACAGCTTTTTAAGATGTTCCTCCTGCACAGCCCCCTCTCCAAAAACTAACGCAAAGGATTTTTCTTTATTGATCGAGTACCCAGAGATTTTTCCGAAATCATCCATCAGCTTTAACAATTCCGGTAATGTCTCCTCAGGTTTTGTTATATATACTAATAAATCGTCCGCGTATAATGAGAGTTTTGTTTCTTGTCCTCCAATTTTAACCCCTTCTATTTTCTTATTTTGTCTGATTGCTGAGGCCAAAACTTCCAGAGCTATATTAAATAAAAGGGGCGACAAGGGACATCCCTGCCTAGTCCCTCTCTGCAGAGGGAAAGAATTTGAGATTTCTCCGTTGATTAGTAAACTGGATTGTGGATTCTTATAAATAGCCCTCAACCATCTCATGAAATTTCCCTCGATCCCCATCTTCCCCATGGTTTCAAATAAGAATTTAGGCTCCACGAAATCAAAGGCCTTCTCTGCATCGGCAGAGATGACCATGGCGGGCTTTTTCTGCTTATTTAGCGCATATATCACATTAATAGCTTTCCTGATGTTGTCCCTGCCCTGTCTTCCAGGGATGAAGCCTGTCTGATTAATGTGAATAAATTCGCCGCTTATAGCTTTTAATCTATCAGATAATATCTTGGAAAAAAATTTAAAATCCGTATTCAGTAAAGAAATAGGTCGATAACTGCCGCAGAGATCCGGGTCTCTCCCTGGCTTAGGGATCAATGTGATTACCGCGTTATAGAAGTTTGTTGGCATCTCCCCCTCTGCAAGAATATTATTGTATACTGTAGTCAGGTGCGGCACTAAGGTTTTTTCAAAAATTTTATAAAATTCGTTTGGAAAGCCGTCTGGTCCCACTGCTTTATTGTTCTTTGAGGCCCTAATTGCCTCCTTAACTTCTTTATCTGTGATGGGGGCATTTAGGAAATCAACCTGATCCATATTAAGTTTTGGTAGCACTATCCCCTCAAGAAATTTCCTCATATCTGTCTCGTTAGGGTTCTGCGTGGAGTAGATCCCCTTGTAAAAGTCTAAAAAGGTCTGCATTATCTGAGGGAGTTCCGTGCAGCATTTATTATTATTATCGAGCACCTTAGCTATATGAGCTTTCCTTTGTTTTGCCTTCACAAGTCTAGCCAGTGTCTTGCCCGCCCTGTTACTGTTTTCATAGAAAAAGAATTTTATTTTTTTAAGTTGTGCTTTTGTCCACTCTAATTCCATGGCATTAATTGCTTCCTTATTTTTAATTATTTCTAATTTCAGAGTTTGCGAGGGGGTGATTTTGTTTTTCGCCTCTAACCTTTGAAGAGTAGCATATAAATCTTTCTTTTTTTGTCTCTTTTCTTTGATATTTTTAACTTGCAAAGCAATCAGGTTACCCCTAGTCACCGCCTTTGCTGCCTCCCAAAGAGTTGCAGGGGACTGAACAGAGTTTGTGTTGATAGTGAAAAATTCTGTAATAGCTTCCTGTATTTGCGCAATATTTCCATCTCCCCTCAGCAAACCCCTATTTAAAGTCCAGTTAAATGACCTCGGGCCTTGATTCACAGGTTCGTTAAATATTGTCACGACTGCATTGTGGTCTGCTAATACAACTGGAGTTATAAAACTTTTTTTACCCCTATGTGCATCAGTTTTGCTGGTCAGCACATGATCAATCCTCGTATAACTATTATGCAATGTAGAGAAGTAAGTATAATCTCTCTCTGCCCCATTCAGGAGTCTCCAAAGATCTACCCAGCCATATTTTTCCAACAACCTGGAAATTTCTTTGGACTCACTCCTATCACTCCCTTTTCGGGAGTGGTCAAGCTCAGTTAAGGTGGCATTAAAATCCCCCTGTATTGTAATCCATCCCTTGGCTACTTCTGCTATTTTCTTAAAGGTTTCTTTGAAGAAAACTGTTTTCCCTATATTAGGTGCATAGATGTTTGCAACTGTTATCCTTTTTCCTTGCAGTTTTCCAATTATGCAAATAAATCTGCCCTCCTTATCTTTTATACTTTTTTCTAGCTCAAAGTTATTTCTCTTGTTAAAGCCTATCATCACCCCCGCTTTTTTCTTTTTGGCACAAGATGCGTAGAGCCCTCCTATTTTTGAGTTAGCAAATCTGGGGACATCTTTGTCAAGAAGATGTGTTTCCTGGATTAGAAAAATATCTGCCCCTTGTTCTTCCAAGAAATCTCTTACTCTTCTTCTCTTCTGCGGAGAATTTAAGCCTCTCACATTTATTGTGACTGTCTTAAAACTAGCCATATTTTAATTTGGAGTTGTTTTTGGAATTCAAACTGCTGTAATTTAAAACCTTCAAGTTCTCTGTGTTTATCAAAACCTGACTAACTGTCCTAACCTCTAACTGTTTTTCATAGTACCCCTCTTCCAGGGGGACTACCTCCCTGTGTATTAGACCCTTACTATTATGCGAGTCCCCTGCTTCCTCTATCACGTCGCCTTTAGAGGGTCCCCCTTGGCTCCGAACCCAATCACCCTCCCCCCCTTACCTGAGTTCCCTTCCCTTATTTCCATCCTCTTACCCCTGTATGTGGTAGGGATCCTCCGCGAATCTACACCTGGCTCTGAAATGACCAGGTGTGCCTTTCCCTCCCCCCCCAGCTCTGTCTATCATAACAACATAATAATGTACATTCAACTTATACCTTTTAGCCAAACTAAATTCCATAAAATTTCTAGTAAATATCTCCCCTGGGCATAGCAAGTCCCATTACCATGCCGTAATTAGTCACTGCCTGCAGGTCCCTGCAGATTCATATTGTATCAGTGAATGCCCTATATTTCTTATATACATACTGATTGAAGCTTACCTTATATATTAACACTCAAGGGAAACCATATCATAGAATTGACCGAACCATTGAACCAGTCAACACCCTTTAAATGACTACCTTTTAAAAGACTGTTTAGTTACTTTTTTTTTTCTTTTTACTTTGTGCTCCCAATGTTGAACTCAGATCAATTGTATTACCCCTTGAAAGAAACTTCAATATCTAACCCTGTGTTCATCCAAAATCAGAACAATACCAGACCTATTAAGCAGAGAGCTCCTAAGCTGTTGCCCTGTTAGCCATTAAGCAGCTTCCTTCATTTGTGCACAAACCCAGTTTACTCCCTTGCATACCCCTTTACTTGAGGCACTAAGCTAGGAAACCAAAGGTTCCTTTGCACAAACATAAGGCATAGCAGTAAAAGTCATAATACCTTACCCCATTCACTACCAAACCCCTAAGCTGCCTGCTTCCTCAGGTCACTGTTAATCTGTTCTTTATATTTATGCTCATGTTTTCAAGCTTTAATTACCCTTCCTTTAAAATTAGCTTTAAGATTTCAGCATACGAGATTCACCCCGGGTAAAAGAAAAGAACCATTAAGCTGCATGATCTTAACATTTTCGTTGCAGCTTTCTCTAGCAAACTATATTCTCCAATTTCTTCTTTGATTTTCCCTAGAGCTCTGGGCACCCAAACCTATGTCTGAAACCATTTATGGGTATCTATGTGATCTGTAGTGGTTCTGATCTATATATCCTTTGAGAATTCCTTGCTGCACCCCAAAAGTGCCTACATTTAATCATTCGTCCCATCGTGACATACCTTATAATAAGGCCTTTTAGTTTCTATCATACCTATTTGGGAGTTCTTCCCAGTTAGAACCCAATTAGATACTTTCTATAGTTTCCTTTGGTTAATTATCCCTCCAGTTTTCCCTTTTTACCCCTGGACAATTAGCTCTTACTTTCAAACATCAAAACTATTACAGTATGTTTGCCCGAAACCTTCCAACCAAAGCCTTGCAGTCTACATTTTGCTTTCATAGACCTCTTGCAAATCATTTAGATGATTAAGAGCTCATTTGGCCTGATAGCCCAGGAAAAATCTCATACCTCTTGCAAAGCTCTTTGGAAACTTGCTTGCAACCTCCAATTTGCTTCTATAGACATCTTGCAGTTCTTTTAACTGATTAAGACCTCCCTTGGCCTGACAAGCCAAGGAAAAAGCTCGTAGCTCATGCAAACCATTTTGGAAAATTGTTCTTAGACTTTAAATCTTTTTAACAGAAGCTGTGCAATGTCCATCCGCTGTCTCTAACACAGTCTTCTACTTTAGTTGCTCCCAATGCTCCAAACAAACAGTTAAACATCTTCTTTCTCATAACATTAGGAAAACCTTTGCCTTAAAATAAAAAAGCAACTTGACAGTTTTTACAAAGTGGTTTTAGTTAAAGACTTAATATCTTCAACTTAGCTCTGGAGTGATCTGCAGCAGCATTAAAGGCGGTTTTTTACACTGATTATCTAGGTGAAACAGACCCTGTCTGAGCTGCTAGAAAGATCTCTAGATCCTCAGTGTTTTCAAACAATTTTCTCTTCACATTTTCAAAAATCAGCATTCTTGCTGGAAACAATAATCTTGGTCTGAGATTCCTTTCATTGAGTACCCCAAAGTATTTACTCCTTTTTAGCCTTTTTAAAATAGTTTCTGCAGCATAATCTGGGTAGATTTTAATGGATTGTTGCTTAAAGACCAACTTCTTCTTGATTCTGGCTGCTCTCAGAACCTCTTCTTTAATGCTACCATTCATAAATTTAACCAGGATTGGGCGGGGAGGGTCAGTGTCTTTTTTGGGGGGGTGCCCAGTTCTATGGGCCCTTTCTATTATGGCAGTGTGGAAGTGCCCCTCCTCTGGGAAGATTTCCTTCATTATAGACCACACAGTCTCATTTATCCTCTCTGACCCCTCTGCCTCCTTAACTCCATTTATTCTCAGATTCCCTCGACGTGAACGGTTTTCCAAGTCTTCACATTTAGCAAGTAGGGAGGCAGTTTCCCCTTTCCATTTATTAAACTGTTCTTGCGTGACCATGAAGTGGTCTTCAAGTTCAGAGATCCTTCCCTCTGCTGCCTCTACCCTTTTTGCCATCCCCTCCATTTTTCTGTTACCTTCCTGCACTGCTTCCTTGATCTGCCTCATTTCACTTTTGAGTTCTTGTTTCATTTGTTTGAGGAGGCTTTTTAGAGTGCCCGATCCCTCTGCATCTTCCTCTTCAGAGCTGTGAGCGGCCTGCTCATTTACAGGTTCCCGCGCTGCCACCGATGCCGCCGCCATGTTGTTCTCGCCGCTGCAGGGCTCTTCTTGAGGGTTCATCTCCGCGGCCCGATTTTTTTGACAAAAACGCTCAAGCGCGTTCGCCTGCGACAGCTTCTGCCGGGGTTTACTCTTACTGGTCATCCTCCGCCCAAAACGGGGAGTTTTTATCTATTTTTTTAGAGTTTTGACTCTAAACAGAGCTGGGGAGAGCGGACCCCAGGCGATTCCCGACTGCTAACTGCAATGCATGCGCAGATCCCCCGCAGCTGCCAGATTTTTAAAGTGAGACAAAAACAGCAACAAACAAAACACAAAAATTGGCACTGAATCCAGAACAGAGATCAGAAAAATAAAATCCCACTCCGCCTTGTATGGACCTGTATTCACTATTTCCCCCATGGGTGGCAATGCTAGTAGACATCCCACCATCTTAGAAGCTTTCTCATCCAGCGAATGTCAAGAAGTTTTGACCCAGCTCTATACTTTCTCCATGGATATACCAAAGTTTACGTCCCCGTCTCCATGTGATTCCCGAGGCATTATATTCCTCAAGATGGAGACACTGCCATCTTACAGTTCGGCAACAGTGACTCCATGTGGTATTTATAACGTGACAGGCCTCTGGCTTGGGGGATAAGCACAGGAGCAATGAATAACTCATTTTTGAAAGGTAAATGTAATTTATCATCCAATAAAGGAAGAAAAACAGAGATTGATGAATGAACAACAGAGTCACTGCCAGCATGCATCATAACCCTGGAGACACCGAACAAAACAAACAAGGAAACTGGATAAGGAGTGGATTTTAGAGTAAGTCCTTATTTGGCCTGTATGCAACAATAACCATGTGTAACCCTAATGATATGCATGTTGTGCACTCCATCCTAGTTCCTGGATGGCTTGATTGTGGAACTTTGGGCCTCCTAGATTAATTTATAAGTATCAGCTTCTACATTGGTGACTGGTGCTTTAAATGTTAGTGAGACTGGTGGAGTAGCAACCTGAGGAGTGGGATGCGAGACAGCATATTCCAAATCAATGCCACCACATACATACCCAGCCCCTTACGCACGCCCAACTCTCCTCTCATACTGACCCCTTCCCCAGCATCCGACAACCTTAACAGCTTGCTCACAGCTGCTCAAGGACAGGGCTAGTTGGATCTAGGGATGGGCGAACGCAGGTCGGAAGTTCAGAGTTTGGCCCGAACTCGGCCTGTTCGGATGACCGAACCCGAATCTGAACATGAACTGGCTGAACTGAACTCCGTTCCGAACGTTGAAATGACCGAACAGTTCGGTCAGTTTGGATCGCGTTTGGGTGGCAAAAAAAGGTTCACTGTAAGGTCGAACGTGACAGGAGGGATAGTACTAGTCACTGAGGAGCAGACTTCCAGGCACCAGGGGTGGAGAGACTTGGAAGAAATGAAAGTATCTGCCTCCCCCCTTCCCAACACCTTCTGAGCTAGTCACTGTTCCTGAAGAGCAGGCGTTGAGTAGGATTATTAGATTGCTTTAAGTTTCATTTCAGTTTTATACTAAAATGAAACTTAAACCTAAAACTGAAACCTTGTGTTTGTAATCCACCCCCCCTCCAATCCCATATAGAGAGAGATAGGTTCGGGATAGTAGACGGTTGTAGGAGCAAGCTGAGTAGGCCTGTGTACTTATAGCTAATCCATTTACTTCATAGCATTTAGAATAGTTAATAGCAGTTAGATTTAGTGTAGATAGATAGATGTAATATTAGATTAAAAAAATAAATTTAAAAAAAACATATAAAAACAAAAAAAACAAATAAAAAACTAAAGAAAACCGTATAAAAACCAAAAAAACATATAAAAAACAAAAGAAACCACCGATAACTACATTCGCCGAACAGGGGAATCTTGGAGGGGGAGGGGGCTTGTGGTGCAATGTGTGGCCGCACGCCCCTGCCCCCCACACTCCCACATCCACCCAAACTCAGGGAGATGTGCGGGCGCAGAGGCCAATGCAGTTGCTGTGCCCAATCCCATACTGTGCTCCAGACCATGCTCTGGAACAGGGCAAGGTAACATACATTACTTTTGCCCCTTTCCTGATTGTGGTTGCTAACCACGGTTCTGGAGGTGAGACTGGCCTCACCCCCAGAACCATGTTTAGCTTTGAACCCTGCCTGGAATTCACCATGGTGAACCTGGAATTCATCTGGTGAGGCTCAAACAGATGTGCCACCCATCACAGCCACGACACTGGATCCAGCGTGATCCAGTGTGGTTGACTGTGGTGGCGCATGTCTGAAATTACCCAGGATCAAATATATCTGTACTAAGATGGTGGAATTTAAGAAGGTGGGTGAAAAAGTCATTGGGATCCATGACTCAGATCTGGATTTTGGCACCTCTAGGATGTCCAGGATTTCCGATTTCTTCTGCCCAGTCAGTATGAGTGAACAGATGTGACTTGTAATTGTACAGTAGGTTCGCTTTCCCCTTCCAAAGCTCCCACT
>QEPC01011258.1:866236-913378 GCA_003113815.1 Sphenodon punctatus | reverse complement strand
AGGTAGGCTATGCAGCAGAGGCCTGGTGCAGGATCAGGTAAGCTGAATTCGACTGAGATGTTGCCAAGTACCGTGCTGAGTACCGTGCCCACTTCTAATTTTTTCAGTACTTGGTAAAACCATGTCGAATACCTCAGTCCTTGACCAAAACTGAGTAAAAACAAATACTGCGTTTCCACCATTGTTTGCTTTCTGTGTATACCAGTGTATCTGTATGCAGCTCTGGCTTATTTTCTGCATGTACCAGTATAATCAACTTGGTTTTACCCATAAACCACCCGGCAGTGTGTGGGAGCCAGGGGCAGCCAGCCAAGAGGGAGCAGATGGCAGCGGCTCTGTGGAACCCCCCCCCCCCTTCAGAGACAGAGATGGTACCTGGTTGTGGGGTCGGGGGGCCCCGTTGTTGAGATCTGGGGGCCGCGGGACCCTTTCCCCTCCCCCCCACCTTTGCGGGGGCTGGACCTGGAGATGTCAACTTCCGGGCTGCTCCCCATAACATCGGGAGTGGCCAGAGGCCGTGTCAGAGGCGCGTGCTGGGGGCATCTTCGGCTGGGTCATGAGTTGAGGTGAGAGACCCTGTGAATGTTTGTATTGTGTGGGGGGTAATGGTATTTACTGATGGAGAGGAGAGTACAGCTGACTCCCCCCAGTGAGAGAGGGGTGGAGTTGGGTGAAATATCCTCTGGTGGCAGCAGGGGATAGAAGGTTTAGTTTGTGGAACCAACTGCCTGATTGTGTAGGAGTTGGTGGAATGAGAATGTCAGTAAGGGGGTGTGTGGAATTTATGATAAGATGATAAATTATGGATTGTTGTTTTTGCTATGCTGGGTCCCCTGTGTGGGATGAAAAACCTAGAAATGTATTTTGTTGTGATGTGAGCCGCCTCGAGTCAGTTTCCGAGAGAGTGCGGGGTATAAATTAAAATGTTATGAACAAATCTTATCAGTACAAGCTCTTTTTCTTTTTGCAATGGTTAAAAAAGAGAATTGCAACATTACTCCTGATTGAGAGGTGGTTTTTTTTTCCTTTTTCTTTAAGGTATACAAATGTTTACAAATGTTTGTATTTGGTCTGTATGCACAATTATCACGATTAAATGTACAAACAGGCCACTTGGAATACACGTGGCTTATAATAATGTGTGCGTTATGCACCCACAGTCAGACTAATTACATATAAGCATTTAAAGCCCTCTTTAGCAAATGTTCTAATAAAGTCCTATTAAAATGTTGCTTTTATGGGAAAGTGATTAAAATCCACTAATATTAAATGAAATTATAGTGTAAAGCATTAACTGCCTCAAAAAGGCTTCTTTATCTTGGTGATTTCAGATCCTAGGTTGGGCCTGTAGAGCTGGCACTTATAAAGAAATTTCTTCTTTGTAACCTGAGCAAACATCTTCTCGAAATCACTGAGAAACAATGAACATGGAGACAGTACTTCAATTTTTACGCATTCACATTTTATAATATAGCCATGCTTTTGAATAAAATAAGAAGGTATGAGCTACATTTTAGAAGTATGTTTAAATAATCTGTGTACACTGAACAGTTCTGAAACCTCTGAGAAATTTAAGTAATTTGCACTTTCTGATATAACTTACTTAGTGGTGGAGTGTGACATATTGCCTCCAAGTGCATTGCTAAACGTGAACACACAAAGTAGTTTATGAAGCTCCTTGAATTTCAGCCCCTTACACACAGTGAGACCATACAATCCTGTTGTGGGTGCCTCTTATAGACTAATTACCAAAGGATCTCCCAATACAGCCCTTGTTGTTCTATTGTTTACTTATATTTGCCATGCCTTTAATTGGATTAGACATGCTTCAGACTTAACCTGGGATCTGAAACTGTAATCCATTTGCTACTGCCATACCTGATCACACAAGATAAGCAGAATATTTAAAATCTGGTTTAGGATGCACTCCGTTTAGGAGCTACCCACTTCTATAGGGTCGCTAAAGTTTCATCTTTTCAATTGACTTTAATGGACATTTTGATCTTAATTCATTATTGGGTAATGTACTGTTGGTCTGGGGGTGGGGACATGGAGGAGACTAAGCAAGTATAGAAATTATGTTTCCAAACCTATTCATACGAACAAGTACCTCATAAACAAGTTTATGATAAGAGTGTTTCTTGTACTTATTATTTTTAGTAAGACTTTCATGAGAAGAAATTGAGAACACACAGTAGTAAATAATTAACAGAAAATTAAAATTAGGCCTATCCTCATACAGTGGCGATGAGCTAAAATTTGGCTTGTTTTGCAAAATCTCATTGTTTAGAATGATATGCATCAAAGGCCTATATATTCTTCATTTTAAAAATTCACATTTCTATCAACTATAGCTGAAACTCAGTCCTTGGAAAACTTTGGAATCCACCGGGGATTCCAGTACTCGGTTCCAAATTTCCAAAGTACGAATTTCCAAGAACCAAGGTCAGTCCTTGGAAAACTTTGGAAGCCTCAATCAAGTGCTGGTGCCATTGCATGCATGACTGGAGTGATCCAGACGATCGACCCCCTAGCTTCTCTGAGCTAGGAAACAAAATGTAGTCCCATATTTGGTAGGAGGTGGGTATGGAAGGGGACAGTTGAGTGATGGACAAGCCAGGTGGAAAGTTTTGATTAGCTGGCAGAGGCAAAATAAAAGTGACTATGCAGCCATTGTCCATTCTCTACTGAATTTGGCTGTGCGCGCTACCCTACTGATCTGTAAGTAATTGGCTTGGTGGGAAGGGGTTCCTGTCCTGTCCTTGGCCTGCCCTGTCCATAGGGGTAGTGCTGGGGGTGCAGGGGTTAGTTGTTTCCACCATGCCATGATTTTCATGAAACAATAAGTGAGTGCCACACTGCTGCTGCCTGCATCTTGGCACCATGGAGGCCAGAGAGATCTCTGCCTAGCTTTACTTCGTCTGGCCTGGGCTGTCTATACTAGAGGCAATGCTGGGGGTTGTCACTAGTGCCAAATATACTTAAAGTTTAGGTGCTGGTGCTGCTTGCACTGCCTGTTGGCAAGTTGGCAGCATCCTAGAGGCCAGAGAGGGATCACATTTGCTGTGCTTTGTGTGGGCACTGTGACTGTACTTTGTGGGTTAAACTTTGCCAAGATGTGACTGACCACTGGGGAACAGGGGAGATATACTTTCTTTCTGGTTAAAATAATATGGTGTGTGGGGAGGGAGCTTGCCTTGCATAGGTGGACACTGGGCAGGCACAGTCGAGGCTTTTGTGTGGGTGGGTGGATGAATGTCTGATTTCTTTTTTGTGGGTGGTGGTGGTTATATCTGCTGGGCTGGTTTTTGTTTTGGATTTCTGCCCACAGTTGCAGTTTTGTGGGTTTGTCTTCTTGAGCGATTGTCCCACTTTTGCTAGCCTGATTTCTGGGCACTGCTTGGTTAGCATAATGATTTTAAAGTGGGTGCACTGCTGATGGCAGGCCATGCTGTTGGTAAACTACTGCTGGTTTTTGTTTGGGATTTCTTCCTGCACTTGTACTTTTGTGGGATTGTCTTCTTGAGTGATTGTCCCACTTTTGCTAGTCTGCTTTTCTTGGTACTGCTTGGTTGGCATAATAATTTTAAAGTGGGTACACTGCTGATGGTGGGCCATGCTATGGGTACTGTTGGCTTTTTAAAATGTCTACATGCAGTTGCACTGTTTGGGTTTGTCTTCTTGAGTGATTGTCTCAGTCTTGCTAGCCTACTTTTCTGGGCATTGCTTGGCATAATGATTTTAAAGTGGGTGCACTTTAAAATCATGAAAAGAAAGAGTTCCCAAGTTCTGAGTTCCTAGGATTTCCAAGGTCCAGAGTTCTGAGTTCCGAATTTCAGGTACAGCCCTAGTATCAACATTTCCATTGTGGTATTCCTCTGTTGGTCAGGTCTATTTGTAAAATACTGAAATATGCAAGAGCCCTACTGGCTCTCCTTATGGTTTGCTTGTTCAGAGGATTAAAGCAAACAAGATGTATGGAAGGATGTTGCAATATGCTTCATATTATGGCTGTTTTTAAACAGACCGTGGTGGGTGTGGGGATGGGTGTGCGGCCGCGGTGGTTGGAGGTGGGTGTGCGCCCGTTCCTATGGGTGTACACCCATCTCCCCCCACGGAGCATCAGGCATTGGAGCCCATTGCTTCATGCGTGGGTGATGGGTAGAGGCTGATGTAGCGCAAGAGGACGCATGCATCCTCACTCATCCCCTGTAGCTTTCACAATGGTGAAGACAGAAGACATATCTTAAACTATAAGGAAATATACTTTCTGGATTTGTTGCTGGTGCATCACCAAGACTGGAGGAGGTAGGGGTGCAAACCAGGGCCCATGCAATTTTTTGTTTTCATTATTAAAATGTGTTGTTTTTGTTAATAACAAAATGTATTTTTTCTATATTGTTGTCAGTATCAGAACTGATTTCAAACAAAGATTTTGTTTTTGGTATCCTTATTGGTATTGGTATACACACAATATCTAGTTTTATTTCCATCGATCCATCCGTCCGTCCGTCCGTCCGGGAGAATTTGTAGTGCAAGTACCAGCAGATTCTGCAAATGCACCCTGACAGAGCAATAGCTAACACAGAACAAGAGTCAAGCAGCCCAACCCTGCAGTATAAAGGGTTGCAGTGCTCTCCCACAGAGTTTCCCTGATTGGTTCTGGGAAGTTGGAGGCATTGAGCAATCGCAGGGTGCCATTCAACTGCCTGGGACCTGCTTGCACTGCTCATTGGTCATCAATTACATCAATCAGATCCTTCCCCTCCCATCACAAGCCCAGTTCAAGAGTTCAGCACTGTTTCTGGCTCTGAGATGTCTGCTCCTTCCTCCCCTCACCACATTTCCCTAAAAAAACCACCTGCCAGACTGCTAGGCAATAACGAAATCAATAATGGCCTTATTTAGCCCCATTGACCTTAATTTGGCCCAAAAAAGTGATCTCTCGACAGAATCAAATGCCCCTTTTAAGTCCATAAAGGCAACATACAGTGGCCTTCCTTGAGAAATATATTTGGTAGCCAGTTAATATATGCTCTTGAATTTAATATACAATGAAGAGGGCAATACCCTTTATACCCAGTGGGTCATTTTGATATGTCCCTGCGGTTATTTTGAACCTTCTTGACCCACTTTGATTTTCTCAATGTGTCATTTTGAGGTGCTAAGTGGGCTGCTTGGAAATCCCTGTGGGCTATTATGTGGTAGAGTTGTTGTTATATGATTATGTATAACGATTATGTATATTGTTTGTTTACCTAATTTGGCAATTGCCGTAAATAAATTATTTATTATTATTATTATTATTATTATTATTAACAGTGACCTTTGTTATTGTTATTGATTTCATTAATATTTTGTATAGATGCACCTTTAATTAAGTTTAATTAGTGGCTTTAAAGAATGCACAACTGGCAATAAGGCGCATCTATGCACGTCTAAACCTCACTCTCGCCATTTTCCGAGGCGCGTGATTTCCCGCTGCGAGCACGCGCCGCTCATCAAAAAGTGGCTAGAGGGAGAAGGGGGTAGCTCAATGCACTAGTGAAAACAAAGGTAGCACAGGAGGCTGCCAGCCTGCACCCCTAACTGCAAACAGCAGCAGCAGCAATACGCCAGGGGGAGGGGGAGGAATGCAAATGGCAGTGCCCCCTCTCCTCTGTTCAATCTCCTTCCTCCAAGGCAGTGACAAGAACATGCTCAGCAGAGTCATCGCCTTCCCCTTGGTTGAGCCCGCATGGGAACCTCATGCAAGTTGTCTTTCAGGCTGCTGTTTCTCTTTCTTGTGCACAACATGCACAATTCCCACACAGATCTGAAGTATATTTTGTTTCCATAGGATAACGTGGGAACTACAAATGTCATATCTTTACATCTACACAATGCATTTAAAAATCTAAACTCAGAAATGGACTAGAATATGCACTTGAATTTTCTGAGCCCTGTACACCTCCTGACAAATAACTTTAAACACACTTTTCTGCATCGAGAACCAGTGGCAAAACCCCCCAAAAACAGTCCTGGCTCCAATTTTCAAACTCGTATGACTCAACCATTTGTCAGCCACTCTCTCTGAAATTTGGACAGCTTCTACCCTCACCCAAGTGATCCTTCCCATGACGGCTCAGGGTGGCTTACAATCAGCAAACCCCACTAGAACATAAAAAATCCATTTTCCGTCCCACCCCCAAACTTTCCTCACCCCTCCTCCCAACCCACAACCACACACAACTCTTCAGTAACCCCAATTCCTATCCCTGCCTCGCAAATGCTTTACCAAACAAAAATGTTTTGCAACACCTCCAGAAGATACCCAGACTTGAGCTCAAGTCAACTTTCAGGAAAAAGAGTTCCAGCAACCGAGAACACCCTCCATCGCATCCCCGTCCCATGGACAAGAGTAATAGATGGAAACTGCAAGAGGTGCTCCCGGCTGACCACAGAGGCCACAACGGAGCATGGTAGGACAAGCGATCTTTCAGATATGTGGGGCCTATGCCATTTAGGGCTTTAAAGGTCAAAACCATATACATATGCAAAATTTGAAATAATGTTAATATTCACCTTTGTACTTGGTGATCTTTCATTGAAAAAGGTTGCTGTGTCTAAACTTAAAAAAAAGAACTAGCTACAGCAAAATATTTAAATCAATGTGAACGAAAGTAAAACACCCCCACACTGAACAATTTAGAAATGTTCATATTGTTTCTCATCTGACAGTAAGTGTTAACAGATGAGATGGAACCCGCCCACCCCCCCGTCCCCAGTTTTACCCATCTGTGTGATGGGCGGCCACAAGATGTTCACCCCAGTTTGGCTGGGGTGACTCTGCATAGCATCATCCCCAGAAAGGCGGAACACACCAATCAAGGTAACAAACCTGGGCAAGCGCTGCCCCAGGGCTGCCTCCTGTCTGATGGGGGGCCATGGGGTGGGTCATTTTCACCACCATAGAGTTGCGGTTGCAATCCCGCAACCCTGTGGTGGAGGAGGGGAGGGGCAGTGCACAGGCAGAGTGCTGGCCTGTCTACTGGGGTCCTCATGGGGCCAGCACGAGGCAGCTGCAGCGGGAGGGTGGGGCGAGAATAGAATAGCTCCGGGGTCCAAGAGGGTTCCAGTCCATGTGTTAACACCCAGCTTGTAAGTATTTGATAGTCCTCGGTTTTAGAGCTCTCATCAATATGGTACTAAATCAATTCACTAATATGGCTGTGGGGGACAGATTGTATACACTTTCCAATAATTCTTGCCAGGTTTTCATTTGAGAATTCAGAGATAGAGGTGGCTAGTGAAATTTGTACAATGATGAATTCCTTTGTGAAACAATTAACCTGAAGGCATTTATGAAAAAGTCACCAGGGAATTTTTAAGAACAAAAGATATGTTGATGTTACTGATTTATTCTAATCTTGGATATCTTGAGTAAATTTCCCAGATGCTGCTTTTCACTTTTGGGATCCACAGCCAAAAAGTAAGTGAAATTGGCTAAAATCATTCCTTGAAAGCATTTTACTCTTGTTCTCAAAACATGAAATTGGAAACTTTTTCAACATTTTGAAGGCTGCAGGTGTACAGAATACTCCAGCCAAAGGCAAAGATAGTGTTTGGCAACACTTGGTAACCATTAATTCACTACTTCATACTTCAGCATTTGGACATAAAGCTAATGAAACAAATCATGTGAGGTCCAATCAAGTAAGTTTAAAATCTGATGAAACTACAATTTCTCAAGAAATTAACATACAAGCAACAGCAACCAGTGCTTTCTGTTTCGAACAAAACAGGGATGTTTCTTATTAATAGCCTGTAATGTCTGTGGAAGCAATGCTGTAGAAACTAAACATACTGCCATATACTGCACTTTATCTGCCATACTAATTAAGCAAATTAAAACAAGTAATAATATGATATTAATGTGGTGAACTCAAATACGCAAAAGTCAGAAAATTCAAAAAATTAAGATTTTTCTTGCACCAGAAACTCCACTACATTGCATACTTGTTACAGAAATATATATTGGGCGGCACCCATGCATGCACACCCAGGAACCTGGGTGTGCATGCGTGGGTGCTGCCCGTGTACACACCGCAACAAGTGGGTGGGCATGCGTGTGTGTTCCTGTGGAACATGCACGCGTGCCCACCTCCACCCATCACCCATGCACAGAGCAACCGGCAAGAAGGCAGGTTGCTCCGTGAGGAGCAATGGGGATGGGTGGAGAATGAGAGTGCATTTTTGTGTTCCCGTGTACACCCATCCCAGCCCACCATCCACATCGACACCCCCCCCTCCAAGGCCCATTTAAAAAGGGCCATAATTTCAAAAAGAAAACAAGAATGTAAATTGTTGCATACATGTAATGTGCCCAAGTTTAGGCATGCTTAAACGAAGCATTTCTCTGTGGGTAGTAACCCCCTACTCTCTTTACTTCCTTTGTATGAATCCTTTGAGTTCACACAAGCAGAGAAGCTAAAGGTGGGGAGTGTGCAACAGTCACTTCTGCAAGGAAGTGGTGTTAATCTGGGGAGGGAGGGTTGTACTTGGAAGGATACGACGACCATATGCACAGTTTAGACTGAAATAAGCAGCCCTGTCTGTTTGTCGCCGCATCCCAGAAATGAGACAGGTACACTCTTTATTGCCAGATTATAATTATTAAAATAGGAAGAGGGACCCATCATTATCTAGGGTCCAGTTAACTTGATTTTTAATAACATTAATAATAACCTTGGGCTGCCTGAGGGATCTTAGGTTTTCAGCCCTTTAATTAACTAAAGTTCAGTCACCCTCCTCCCGTCTGACACCTGGGGGGAATCAGGGTGGTTTAGCCCCTTTAGGGAACCTTATCCAAACTTTCTGTGGGGATGCCCTTAGGTGTAATAACCCATTGGCATACTGTACCCCCACATCATGGGATGAACACCTGTACTGGCCGCACCCAGTCCTTGCACAGTGTTCTATTCCCCATCTCCTAAGGCGATGCCTTACTTAAATACCTTACTTCTACTTACAACATAATTAAATACCACCTGGACCCGTGCCACTAAGAACTGCCAGACTAAGCAAGTCCGGTTTGATTTCCCTCCCTTCCTACAACACCTTTTGTATTGCCTCAACTAAACCTTTTAGGTATATATAAATGGTGGCTGGGAGAGCTTTCTCTCCCTGCCACCATTTCAAGCTGTCTCCCTCCCCTGAGGGCTGTGGCCGTTGTGAGGCTGGAGCGAGGCCCGTGAGGATGTAGCTCCAGTGACAACATCCGTGCAACACAGCCTCTTCCAGCCGTCGCTCGCATCTCCACTGGCCTTCACTCAAGACTCTCCCGCGCCATCCGCAGGCCTGGTTATCCCCTCTGCTGCCATGAATACCGCCCACTGGAATGTCTCTCCTTATCTCCCTCACCCTCCATCTCTCCTCTCCTTCTCCCACTGCTGCTGTCTCCCCTGATTCTCCCACTCCCTCCTCCAACACTTTCTCCAACCTCCCCGCCCCTTATGTTCCCCCTTGCCTATTCCCCCTCCTCCCCCTCACCCCCCCTCAACCATTCCCTGCAAGCCTCCTCCTCCCCTCCACCCACCCTTACACAGTCCCTGCAAGCCCCTTC
This sequence comes from Sphenodon punctatus, assembly GCA_003113815.1. Classification (NCBI taxonomy): domain Eukaryota; kingdom Metazoa; phylum Chordata; class Lepidosauria; order Sphenodontia; family Sphenodontidae; genus Sphenodon; species Sphenodon punctatus. The sequence goes on along the minus strand of QEPC01011258.1, from coordinate 903,774 downwards.
GCTCCACATCCTCCAACCTCATCCACATTCCCTGCCTTCTCCCTGATCAACTCCCCTTCTCCTGCTCCCTCTTGAACTGCCACTCTTCCATTAACAAAGCCCCCTTCATTCACGACCACTTCCTTTCTCACCACTTTCAACTCCTTGCACTTACTGAAACCTGGATCTTGCCCTCTGACTCTGTCACCCCCGCCACCCTCTCCACTGGAGGCCTGTCGTTCTCTCATCGATCCCGCCCTGAATGCCAGGGTGGTGGCGTAGGCCTTCTCCTTGCCAACCCCTGTCGATTCCAGCCCCTTTCCCCTCCCCCTCCTTCTCCTTCGCTTCCTTCGAGGCTCACTCTGTGCGTATCTACTCCCCCCTTCACCTTCATGTTGCTCTCATCTACCACCCCCCTGGCCCCCTTTCCTATTTTCTCCCGGACTTTGAATTCTGGATTACCTTCTTCCTCTCTGATGATACCCCCGCTCTCGTTCTTGGTGACTTCAACATCCATGTTGATGCACCTTCCCAGCCCTCTATCTCCTGCTTTCTCTCCCTAACCTCCTCCTTTGATCTCCGCCTCTGGACTGATTCCCCCACCCACACCGACGACCACTCTCTAGACCTCATATTCTCCAGAAACTGACCTGTTGCCGACCTCTCCTTTGACCTTTGTCCCATGTCCAACCATTACCTTGCTTCTGTCAACCTCTCCCACCAACCCCCATCTTCTTCTCCAACTCCATGACCCTCCGTGATTTGCAGGCTATTAACCCTTTAGATTTTGCTTCCTCTCTCTCCCCCCTCCTCCCTCCTGTCTTCTCCTCCTCTTTCCCTGACACTGCCATCTCTTCTCTTAACGCCTCTCTCGCCACGACCCTCAACTCTCTTGCCCCCCTCTCCTCCTGCCCTGTTTGACCCCAAAACCCCCATCCTTGACTCACCCCTACTATCCGCTACCTCTGCTCCTGCACCCGGGCTGCTGAACACCTCTGGTGCAAATCCCGCTCCCACCCTGACTTTCTCCACTATAAATTCTCCCTCTCCATCCTCTCTTCCGCTATCTCCCTAGCTAGGCAACACTACTATGCCTCCTGGGTTGAATCCTACTCTCACGACCCTTGCTGCCTCTTCTCCACCTTTGACTCCTCTTCTGCACCCTCCCTCACTCTCCCTCATCTCCCCTGCTCTCCTAACCACCTTCGTCCCTTCGTTCCTTCTCCGTTGCTGCCCCCCATGCCTAGAACTCCCTCCCTTCCCACATCCGTCTTGCCCCCTTTCTCCACACCTTCAAATTCCTCCTCAAATCCCACCTCTTCCTCGCTGCCTTTCCCAATGCCTGTTAGAACTTCCCTTTCAATATTTACTGTCTGCCCTCCCCACAGACTCCTGTCTAAACACAACCAAGCCAAGCACGTGCACCTGAGACTTTGCATTCGCTTGAATGTTATTTATCCCTTGTCTCTCCCTATATCCCCTCTCCTTGTCTCCCTCCTCCATGTCTATTAGCTTGTAAACCGTAGGCAGGGACCGCATCTATCTTATTGTTCTGTAAAGTGCCAGGTACACAGCTGGTGCTATGCAAATGCTAATGCTAATAATAATAATAATATAATATCTGCATACCCAGGTCAGATAAATGGACATCATCCACTCATTATAACTCTGGCTTAAAGTATCTAATTTTAGCATGATTTAAAACCTGATCACCCTGAGATAGCAACCACATTTCCATCTGTTTATTCACTTTCCTTCTACCCCTGTCCAACTTTCCTGGCCTATTAGCCCACTTCCATACCCATCTTTCCATCAACTGAGTCCAGAGAATCAACACCCCAGGGAACAAGTTTTTTAAAAATCTTGGTAATACCTGCTCTCATCCATTTTAACAGTTCCATTCCCTTAGCCCACTCTAAATTGTTCTCCCCCAAATGGACAACAGCATCATCAGGGTGCCGTGGAAACGGTTCAGTGTGCATCGTTGGCAACAGCTGCTCCCATAGCATTCCCTGCTTTCCACTCCAAACTAACTCAGCCTTCTTGCTGAGTCCAGCTGAGAGCCATGCTTCCGTCCTGCTGCTTTAGCCGCCCAGTGCACAAAGCTGTGCCCCACAGTCTAAATCATTCATCTCTTAACCATGTTAAGGCTGTTGACCCTGAAAACATTCAGAATCAAACAGTTACAACATTAAACACCATAGAAAATGACAAATCTATTCTGTAAGAGGCCTAGTGTAAGATCTAAATGCACTGGATCGCCAGCACCCGATACCCTTTATCTTTTCTTCAGGGATCCCTTCAGCTGCTGCAACACTTGCAGCTCCAATTCTAAAGGAGTGAGAGCAAACCTTTTGGGATGCTAACCCTGCCTTTTTTTCTTTTTACCCACACTTGTGTAGCACTGCGCTAAACTGATAATGCGTTGCCAATGTGCCATCCCCGTGCACAAACAACATACCTTCCTCCCCCCTGTACTCATGCAAATACTCACCCAATGCTGAAACTAGACAAAGTTTGCCCTCTTTTGCTTTATACAGATAACCATTTGACCCCTCCCCTTATGATCTGCCTGAGACCTTCGAATAACCACCTGCAAAACATTGTCTTTTAGACCCACATCCTTTCTTGCCAATCCTCTTGACAACAAGTCCCATTTGGACTCCACCACCAACTCCCCTACTCTAAATGCTCCCCCAAAAACTAGTGTAAAGATTTCCCTAAATAAACGGATTTCTCATTGACTAAAGCAAACCTTTTGCAGCACATTACAAATACTGCCCAGTATTGGGATAGTAATTGGCACCTGTTCATCCCTTTTTCTTGGATGCTGCCATGCCTAGCCTTCCAACATGCCCTTGATATAAAAACTCTGCTCAGGCACAGGGAACCCAACCAACCCACTCATGAATAATAGTGCATAATACTTGCTTGCTATCATTCCAGGGGCAAGACCTTTGTGGTGAAATGCTAATCCCAACTGGATCAAATGAGACTCTGGGATAGGAAAAATTAATGTCCAACCCTTCCCTAATCTAAAAGCCTGAAACTTCCTGAGTGCCCCCTCATAAGCCACCCTTGTCCTGGGGGCCAATGAACCCTGAACTGCTTCAAACAATTCTATGAGCCAAGGCTCCACAACTCTGGTAGTAGATCTCCGGTGTCTCGCGTGTGCTGGAGCCAAAAGATGAAAACAGTTGATCTGGAATCGAGAGAGGGCATATGCAATGCCATTAATCCCAGCACATGCTTTGCTATAAAAAGAATGTTATTGTGCAAACATTTTAGCACAAACGCCCTCACTAACCTCATTACTCTGTGTTGTTTTTTGGGGACGACGAGGTATTATGAACTACCGCCATGTTGTTGCACCAAAAATGGACCATCCTGTTGTCAAACATCTTGCCCCAGATATAAACTGTGACCACTATTGGGAACAATTCCAGAAATGTCAGATCTCTAGTTATTCCACCCGAGAGCCAATCCTCGGACCATCGCACCCTATACCACTTTCCCCTAAATTACAGACCAAAGCCGAGAGCACCTTCCGCATCCGAATGAATCTGAAGCTCCGTTTCCAATAAGAGGTTCTGTCTCCAAAATCCTACTCCATTAAAATCAGATAAGAAGGAAGCCCACGTCAATATATCTGCCCTCATTTTGCTAGTTATCCTCAGGTGATAATGAGGAGGAAGGTTACTTGCCACCTTTTCATAGAGTCTACACAAAAATGCCCATCCTGATGTCACTACTTGACAAGCAAAATTGAGGCTCCCCAATAGTAACTGCAGTATTTAAGTCACCTTGGGAACCTGAAGACAGGCATCAATTCCTTCCCTTAAACTCGCTATCTTCTCATTGAGGCGGTGTGATCGTTCTCTAACAGTATAAAGCTCTAGACCCAAATGCCAATAGTGTTGCTGGCCCCTCTGTTTTCTCCAGAGCCAGTGGGACTCCAAGCTCCCTAACTACGTCCTAGTGGAGATACGTGGAGATCACCCATTGGGGGAACATCAGAAGGACCTGCTACACGTCCCTCAATGTGCTCTTTCGCTAGCTTGGTGTAACCACATGCTCAAGACCTCTCACAAATTTTAAATTAACTGCAACCCTGCGGGGGGTATGCAAAACCCATCCCTGAAACCCTCAACTACATAACTCAGCACTTCTTTATCAGGGTAATCCTGAAGTGCTGCCATTAGTGCTTTGTATTTAACTAGGGTTGAGGCCCTTCCCTCTCTCACTACCTGGGTTGCCACACTGTGATGATCCCTGCCTGCACTGTCTAAATTTATTAAACATTCTGAGCTTCGCACAGTTAGTTGCTGCGTGGGGTCAACCACAGAGAGAGCAGAAGTGATGAAAGCATCATGAACCAATGCAGCCCTGCCCCATGTATTTTGCATAAGTGATTAAAGGGGAGATATGTCAACCCTACAGCAAGGGGACTCACTTACCCTTCCATGCCTTTCTCTGCCCCCCACCACCTGAAACATGGGTATGCAACCCTTGCAGCGACCCACACTCTTGTGATGAACCGCCTAACCCCCAACTGCACAACTGCACCCACACTCACCTGACCTCATTCTTGAAGTCTCACCACTCTGAAGACTTGCGGGTGCAAGCTGTGGCTTTGGTAATTTTGCTGCCAACTCTTTGATGGTCTTGTCCAGTGCTGCCACTTGGTTGGCTAAATCCTATACTGGGTCAGCCTCCCCTTCAGCCATCTGTCTCCTAAATCATCTGGGTTCTGGAGCATCCTCCCTAAAATGAGCTGAGGAAACCCTCCTCCTCCCTGAACCCGGATTCCTTTTCTGTTCTTCCCTTTGTGTTCAGGCTGCTCATACTCAGCTACAGGGAGGGGATCTTCCACCTGGTCTTGCCCTTCCCCACGCTGCATCTCTGGTTGTACTGAGGCGTCAATCCCCCCTTGGGCCCGAGATTCAACAAGGCCAACCACAGTGGATGCAAAGTGCTGAATCATCTCTTCACACCCACCTAGGTTGGCCTGTAGTGACAACAGCAATGGGCTGTTCTCATCGCCCTGCCCAGGCTCACCATGGGCAGAACCAGGCCGCTCCCCACATCTTCTCCGAGGAGGGTGCCTAGCTGGCCCAGGCCTATCACCTGCTCTCCCTCTCCTCTGGGGGGGGGGGTCATCACCCTTATTGTTGGGCATTACTGAACCCAAATTTGCACCCTAAAAACCCAGATGGGGTAAACAAACTGCTCCCACAGCAATCCCCACTCAAGGAACTGCCAAGGGGTATCATATTATTATTATTATTATTATTATTATTATTAGCATTAGCATTAGCATTAGCATTAGCATTAGCATTTGTATAGCACCAGCTGTGTACCTGGTGCTTTACAGAATAAGATAGATGCGATCCCTTCCCTGCCTACGGCTTACAATCTAATAGACACGGAGGGGAAGAAGGAGAGGGGACATAGGGAGAGACCAGGCATGAGAGCAGGGGAGGCCAGTAAGGCGGAGGTTGAAGTAGTTAAGACAAGAGATGACCATGGCATGAACAAGGGTTTTGGCTGAGACGACAGAGAGAAAGGGGCGAATCCGAGTAATGTTGTGGAGGGCAAAGTGACAGGACTTGGCAACAGAGTCGATGTAAAGTTTAAAGTAAAGGTGAGTATCTAAGACGAAGCTCAAACTACGGACTTGAGGAACGGGGCAGATGGTGACCCCATCAATACCCATATTCCCAGGGGTAAGGAGCCACTTCTAAAAATGGAGGGATGTAAGCATCCTCCATTTCTTCTTCCACCAGGAGGGCTCCAGCAAGGCCAACACCCCCACCTCCTTTTCAAAGTTTAATTTTACCCAGTTCCCAACAGACATTCAGCTCAGACTCAACCACCACCAATTGCCATCACCTGTTAAATCACCCATCAGCCACTCTCAGCTCAAACAAGGCAGTGAAGGATCCAAGATCACTGCTTCTCCACCACACTCTCTTGAATGGAGAGCGAGGTGGTCAGTTTCGCCCTTCCCTCTGGGGAAAGTCTTAGGCTGCTTTTAGACGATTGCAGCGGTGCCAGCGCTTGTTTTTCAAAATTACTGGGAGGCGGGTTTACACGGGACACCGCCACCAATTATGTGCATATGTGGGCGACGCGCGTCCATTTCCGGCTGTGTATGTCCACCCTCAATCGGCGACCCTGTCAGCTCACGGCCGGAAATGGACGCACGTCGCCCACACATGCGCATAATCAGCAGCGGTGTCCCGTGTAACCCGCCTCCCGGTAGTTTTGAAAAACAAGCGCGGGCGCTGCCATGATCGTCTAAAAGCGGCCTCAGAGTGTGATCTTTCAAATGCACTGAAAACCCCTGGTTGCTAGGCAATCGCGTGGGGCTCTTCCTGCGGGTGCAAAACTGCACTGGCTTCCTCTTGCAGCCTGGTGGTGTCCCTTGCTCTTTCTTCACAGAGGGGGCGGGACAAAGACCTCCACCCCCCGCCCCCCAGGTCTGTTGCTGCATGTGGGGGTGTGTGAAGGCACTTCTCTCTCTTATTCCTCCAACTTTCCAGAATGCTCCTCTCTTTCTGGCCATTTCATCTCGGTGACTGCTTGTTATCATCTTTGTTAGCCTGTTTCTGCTGCAATTGGCTGTCTCTTACCCAGAGAACAGTAAAAGAAAGCGAGAATCAAGTTTCCATACAAGAAATTATTTGCATGGTGGGACTGTAATGTTTATAATGGATGGAAAATAGCTACAAAAACAATTTAAATGGATGCAAATTTGTTTTTGTGTTTCCATCCTCAATTAGTATATTTATGTATACAGTACTACCTGGTTCTCACTGCTCGTTAGAACAGAACCAGAGGGAAGCAGTTACTCCACAATAATTCATTCTGATTAACAACCCGGGAGTAGGCCTACTCACAAGAATACATCCTTTGAGTTGGAATAACATGATCATTAATTACATGAATATTAATTGTAATTAATTATTAATTATATGCATCTTGCAATTTCATTGTCTATCAACATTAGTATCATACTTAATTATCACTATTTTAAGGGGGAGGAGCCTAGAAATGAGAATTGCTTTTTAACAATCTCTGCCGATATCACCAGCTGCAATCTTAACTCCCTCTCCCCAAGCTAATCATTTTTATGCACAATGCATTTTTGTGTACTCTTCCAAAATCAGACCTTACTCTCTTTGTGTTTCAGTCTCCTCGTTGGTAACTTGGGGGCTGTAAGCATTAACTCCAGGATTATTGTGAAACTAACTTAAAGGTTGTAGAGTTTGTTGTGTGCAATGTTTGTTACTGAAATACAAAGTATTATTATTATTATCATCATCATCTACATATCTTTTTAAGAGTTGGACTTGGCATGATGCAGAACCCTGTTCTTCCGATTTGTACATCAGGGGTTTGAAAGGAAATGCATGCATTTGCTATAATCTTTCTTTCATTTCTTTTAAAAGTGATGTAATTCTCATTTTAAGCTGGTTGAAATTTTTGTGAATGATAGCCAACTCCTCCTCACCTCAAGCTGAGTATACATACTCATTGAAATAAGCCAGACTCTTTGATTAAGTATTTTCCCACAAAAAGCTTTGTTTAAATAATGTTAGTTATGACACAAACCAACAAAATCCAGGAAATTCAGCATTAAAGTTGACACCCTGGGGTGGATTTTCAAAAAAGCATGTGGGGATTTAACCAAAATGTCACTGTCAAAGTCAGTGGGAGTTACATGACCCAGTTCTCCCCAACACTAACCAAAGGGTGTTTTGCAATTGGAAGATTTATATCCTTCAAGTCAGGTACTGGCTCATGTGTATTCTTGAGTTAGGGCCTGATCTGTCAGACTGTTATGCTCCTGTATCTTTACTTAAAATAGTGTACTGAAGCCAGTAGAACAATTTGTGAGTAACATTACTCACCAGCAAGACCAGGTGCTAAGACTATAAAACTCTCTGGAAAACGGTTTTAAAAAATCTGTGTGAAGTTCACATTCACTTTTTACTTTTACTGTGGTATTTTGTTTGATTGTATTATGGAAGCTATGTTGTAATTGATAATATACAGACTTGTATATTATATTAATTATATCATATAAATTCATTCTAGATTATTGATCAGTTTAGTGACTACACAACCAAATCCTGTCCTTGGATTTGCACTTTCAGCTTCCATTAAAGTAAAAAATGCATAAAACCTTTGGTCGCAAGCATCTTGATTGATATAAAAGTCTTCATAATTTTAAAAATAACCTAAAACCCCCAAAACCATAAACAAACAATAATAATGCACATGCCCTTTCATCACCAGTGTTTGTGGAAATTTGAACTGTGTAAATGTTTTTCCTTTTTTGTCAAAAACATAATCAGCCTGTGTCTAAAGTATGACCCCACCTGTGAGAATGTGCTTAAGTGAGAAAATGCAGGAGGCAGCTAGTTGTCCAGGTAGCCCAAGTAATGACCAGGCATAATGTGGCTCCTTGTCACAGGCCTTTTTTACTTGGATGGTGCAGCAGCACCGATGGGTGGAGATGGGTGTGGATGGGTGGGTGAGCACACCCAGCGAACACCTGGTGCCGCTGAGCAGGGAGACATTTACACGGACAGCGCCACGGGGGGTTGGGAGAAGGAAAGGGGAGGGGCTGGCAAATACCCAGCGGCCACACACCCATCCCGGGAAGCACCCAGCAAACACCTGTGCGAGTAAATGGATGGCCGGGACCGGTGGGGAAGCCCCGCCCGGCACAGCAACAGCACAATATGGCTGCCCGAGGGCAAATGAAACCGCACAACGCAGCCCCGCCCCCGAGCCGCCAGGATCCTCGCGGGCGGGGCGGGAGGGAGATGGGATGACAGGAGCCGGCTCCACACAGCCCCGACACAGAGCCCATACAGCCTAGCACTAGTCCCCCCACACACACGCACAGCAGAGCCACACACACACAGCAGGCAGCAGAAGCACACAGGGACAGGCACGGGGGTCCCAGGGGGAAGGCACCCACACAACACAGGCAACACCCCAACACCCCCCGCAGAGGCACCCACACAAGGGGAGAGGTCAAAGCAAAGCACAACACACACAGACTGGGAAGGAACACAAAAGTCCTTAATAAAACGGGGAACCAGCAACAGGGAGCAACAACAACAGGTCAGGGTGGGGGATGGGGCAACAGAAAGGGGGCAGCACCAGCAGCGGCAGGCCTGGGACAACACCCTGTCGATACGGCCAGCGACCCCGTACCTGGTGACAGCGCTCAGCCTACGCGTGGTCCAGCCGGTGCAGCCGCTCCAGGACATACAGGAGGAGCTCCAACAACCCCCCGTGCTCCAGGGTCCGTTCCGCGATCATGGCTTGCACTGAATGGGACAGAGGGAGAGGAGACAGCCATAAGAGCCGGCCCCGGGCACCCAGGAACAGAACCCCCCACGGAGGGACACAGGCACAGGGCCCAGCAAACAGGCAACACACTCACGGATGCCATCGAACAGCTGCCCTGCTGCCTGCATATCCCAAGCCGCCAGCTGCAGCACCATCGCACCCAGGTGCAAGATCGCCAGCAGCATGACAACAGTAGCTGCAGGAGAGAAGGGACAGGGCAATGGGGAACGCCCACATCAACGGGCCCTGGGACGGCCAGGGGCAGCAACAGCACCAGGTGCGCACCCCACACGCAGAGAGCCACCACCCAGAGGAGCACCCGGACCCCTGCACCAAGGGGGATTGGTTGAACCAGAGGATGGGGCCAACACTACCCCTACTCATGCTCAGCCACCCAGTGCCCATGGTGCTGCCACCCATCCATCACCATCACCATAGAGGGCCCGCACCGACAGGGGGTGACAGCGGAAGGGAGGGGCAGGGCCACACCAATGCACAGGTGAGGCCAGGCGGTGCCCGGTCGACTGCCCACCACCAATACCACCCCTTGAGCAAGCCCAGGCAGCAGTGCCCAGCAGGGAAGCCTCCAGGGGAACACACACCACACAACCGGCACCCACCCCACAGGCCCAGAACCCACCAGTACACACCAAGCACATCCCCTGCACACAACCACACAGATGGGGGCAAGAGGATCACCAAGGGGAAGGGGCACCCAGCTGCCACAGCAGCAACAGAAGCCAGGCAGGACGGAAGAACAGCATTTTATTGGCCCCTGGGGAACACAGGTTCCCAAGCACAGAGATGCAGAGCAGGGGAACACAGGTGGACCCCTGGCTGGGCAAGAGAAGCAGAACATGAGGGCACAGGAGCACCTGCGCAGAGTGGGCGAGGGTACCAGGACAGCCCAAGCGGGAAGGAGCAGCGGTCACCCAGAGGGGGCGATGGGGTCTAGGGAACCAGGTGGCAGCCAGCAGCGATACAGACGGCAGCGTATAGCCCGATCGGAGGCACGGGGGGAGGGCAGGCAATGCACCGGCCAGGGCACCGGGGTGGCTGCGAACGGGTGGCAGCGAGGGGCCACTCATGGACGGTCCAGTGAGCACTCCCAGGGCAGCGACACCTGCGCTAGACCCTCCCAGGCAAACAGGTGCTGTCGGAAGCCTCGGGAGCACATGTGAGAATCCACCAGGAAGCGGGGAAGGAGGAGGTCCTCTCCGGCGGTTGCAGCCCACACAGCTGGAAGGTCCCTCACCGATGGAAGGGCAGCAAGCTCCTCACCAGAGGGGTCCCGAGTCCAGAGCGAGCCTCCAATATCAGGGGACAGCAAGCCCAGGTCCCACAGGAGGGCCCCCACGTCTGAGGGTGCACGCAGGATGCTGCGCGCCTGCAGGAGGTTGCTGGTGCACAGGGCAGCAACAGGGGGACCTCCAGACAGCAGGGCGAGACTGAAACCAGGTAGCTCCATCAGCAGGCGAGCTGCCGTTACCTCCAAAGCTGTCCATGGCACGACAACGGTGGGCGGGCGCCCGCATGGAGGCAAGCACAGGGGGATGGACTGGGCCGGCATGCTGGGGCCCTGACCTGGTGACCCATCGTCCACATGTACCGCGACAGGAGCCAGAAGCCATCCCCTTCTGACAGGGGGTCGGCCACCAACAGCTGCACATTGTGGCTCAGCTAGAGGGCCCCCAACAGCATGTCCGCATAGGGCGACTACTCCTCCCCAACACCCCCGACTGAGGGACATGCAGAACGACCTGCTGTGCAGGAGTGGGGCCCACTCTGATGAAGCAGAAGTTGGGAGACAGAGGGATGCAGCGACCGGGCCGAGCACGGAACGCGTGGCTACCTTCACCCACAGGCAGCCTTGCATGCTGGAGATAGCCCAGCCCCCGGGGACTGGATGCCGCAGCCCACGCACAGGACAGAAGGTATACAGCACAGGTGCCGAGAGATGAAGGAGGCCATGGCTGGGCACTGTGCCAGGCCAAGAAGCTGAGCCAGGCATTGTATCCACACCACACACAGCTGCATCAGGCAAAGGCTGGCCCTGACTGGGGGGACTGTAGGTACCCATCCCCCGTTGGCGGGCATGCAGCCAGTGCACGCACAAGGGTGCGCAGCCGGATCCAGCACCTGGTTGCTGCCGCAGCACACCCCTGGTGCATCACCTATCGGTGCCCTGCCCACACTGCCCGACACAGTACATAAGGGACCCGCTGTAGGCAGTAGGGCGTGGGGCAGAGGGTCTGTAGCACAGGAGCGAGCAGCACACAGAGTACGGCAACCCCAGTCTGGGTAGGCACAGAGGAGCTCCCACACCACCAGGGGAGAGTGGGGTGTGGGCACAGCCCATAGAGCAGAGCACGCTGCGGCCACGGCACATGCCAGCAAAGGTAGCCTCGGTGTGGGGAGCTGCAGAACCATACTGCCAGGGGACGAGGACCCACAGTCCAGGGATGTGCTGCTGCACCTCCTGGGCTTGGCCCTCCTGCTGCTGAGCATGCTGCTACAGCAGATAGCCCTGCTATGGCTGCATGGTCAAAGGGCCGTCCTCCAGGGGGCACGGAGGCGGAGGGCAGCTAACCTCCAGAGGGCGGCGATTGTGCGATGGGTGAGATGGGCAGCCGTCTGATGCCGTGCCCTGTTGGGCTCTGTGGTGTCCCAGCAAGGATAGCTCGTGTTGGCCCGAAGGACCCTCAACGTCTACCCACACCACATGACCCTATCAACCCTGCGATGGCACTGGTCACACTCCCACTCCAACGACTGGTGGGAGAACATGTTGGCCACCTGGATGGATGGGGAATGGTTGGACCAATTCCGGATGCCCCGCTCCCTCCTGACCCGCCTGGGGGAGGTCCTCAACCCCCACCTCCGGAGGCGGGAGATGAACATGCGATTCCCACTGCCACCCGGGATGCATGTGGCCATGGCTGGGTGGTGTCTGGCCACCCCCGATTCCTGTAGGAGCGTGGGGGAGTAGTTCAGGGTGGACACCGCCACCGTGAACAGGGCCCTGCATAATGTGTGTGTCCTGCTTGTGGAGCTCCTCTTGGAGCAGGTCATCCAGCTCTGTGACCCCGAGGAGGTGATGTATGGGTTTGAGGAAATGGGGTTCCCTCATTGCATCGGGGCCACTGACAGCACCCACATTCTCATCATATGCTCCCCTCATGCAAAGATCGACTACATGAACCAGAAACAGGCCTTCTCCATCAATCTGCAGGCTGTAGTGGATCATAGGGGCCTGTTCATAGATGTGTACACAGGCCAGTCGGGGCAGAGCCATGACACATGTATCCTGTGTGCCTCCTCCTTCTATGTGCGCATGTTCAACGTGGAGATCGCCCCTAACCTGTACCACATGATAGAGGGGGTTCCCATGGCCCCTGTTGTGATAGGGGACCCTGCCTACCCATTCAGCCCATGGCTCATGCGGGCCTATCCATTGGCACGCAACCCGGACCACTGCCTGTTCAATGAGTGCCTGTCATCCACCCGCAGCATGGTGTAGTGGGCCTTTGGACTTCTGAAGATGCACTGGCGCCTCCTGATGAACAGGAGCCAGTTCGACCTGGACCACACCCCCATCCTCGTCCTGGCAGTGTGTATCCTGCACAACGTATGTGAGACAGGGGTGCTGCCCTGTACCAACCACCACCGCTTCACAGTGCAGGCCCCGTGCCCCTGTACCAACATGCCAAGGGAGGGGCGTTCTGCCACATCTCCTAGGAGAACAGGGACGCCATCTGCCGCCACATCGTTGCCCAGGCAGCAGAACGACAGACAGCGCCCGACCCTCACCCACGTCCCTAGGACTATGAACCCCTTCAATAAAGCTGGGTCCTACCCTTTACTTGCAGCAGTACGTCTCTTCCATGTGTGGGTTGGGGGTCCCAGTAATGGGTACCGTGGGTTGCCTGGGGGCGAGCAACCTCCCCTCGCTGTCGGGCACGGAGTGCACGGCTCCCGCCAAGATCTGCTGGGCACCGCCTCTTTGTAAGGCTGCTCCTGCCACCTCCCCTGCATGCGGTCTCATTGGACTGGCCCCCGGGCCCGTCTCCTGGTCACGGAGTGTACTGAGCTCCCAACATGCTGTTGTCCTCTTGCCCCCCATGAGGTCCATGAGCCGTGTGGCCTGACCCTCCAGTCAGTCACAGGCGTGCCGCTGCTCGCATTGGAGGGCGGCAGCCTGGCGCCTGTCCCAGAGGTGCTCGGTGTGGGACCGAGCCATCATGGCAGCCAGGATCTCCCGGTCCCTTTCCCCCTCCCCTCTGATGAGCACCCTGGTAAGCGCGAGCTCCCAGGAGTGCACCTTGGCTAACCATTGATTCCTCCAGCAGCTCCCTGCTGAGGTCCTCCCTCTGGTGCCGGTTCCTGGCCCGCATCTCCCGGTTCTGCTCCACGCTGCTGACAGCTGCTTGCCTCGCACGAGTGTGCGCCTGGTCTGTGAACGGGAGGTTGGATTGAATGGTAGTGCATCCTGCCTGTGTGCCCTGCTGGCCACTACTGCCTGCTCGGGGTGCCTGGTGGGGCGGCCCCCATAGTGTGACAGCTGCCCTCAGCACTCCCCTGTGGGGTCCCCCAGCCCTACCCTGTCATGGGGTGCCTCCCGGCAGCTGTTAGCTGCGGGAGGGGCCCCTGACTGTGTGGCATGCCGAGGGAGCTGCTGTGGGCCCATATACCTCTCCTGCCTGCACCCGCCACCCTGCCCCTGTTGAGCCCTGCTATTTGTGGTTGCCCACCACTGGGTGGCCCCCCTGCCAGTGTGCCCTGCCATGGAGGGTGGCCCACCTGGCAGTGTGGGTGCCTCCAGGCCCCCCCCGTCCTCCTCCTCCTCCTTGACCTCCACCTCGTGCACCAGGCTGCCTTGAGCTTCAATGGGATGGGGTACCATTAGTGTTTGCTATCCCCCGGGTGCAGCGGCTCTGTCCGGGCCGTCCCATCCCTGCCCCCACTGGGGTGCTCATACCTGGATCCTGTCCCTCCACTTCCTGGGGGCCATCCCAGGTCTCTGCTTGCTCTGCGCGCACCTCCTGTCCCTGTGGCCAGTAGGCCTGTGGGTCTTGTGGTCACGCGCGGAGTGTGGTGGTCCGGCACTCGGATCCCCGGGTTGTCTCCTCCCCCTGTGGGACAGGACTGTCCTCTCTCTCTTCCTGACTGGCCTTGCCAGGGGCACCTGCCCCCCCTTGGTCTGGGCGGGGTAGCGTGTTGGCCCTGTGCCTACCCCTGGCGAAGGCACTGCCGTGTGTGTGGGAGGCCACAATGTCCCCGCCCATGCAGAGGAACTTGTCCAGCTTTTCCTGGAACTTGGCTGTGCGCATGGCCCAGCCAGACTTGAGATTGTTGTCCTTGATATGTTTATATCTGGACCTCAAATCCTTTGTCTGTTGCACGTACTGGGTGACATCCCTATTGTACCCCTGCTGCTGCATCTCCTGGGCAATGGCTTCATAGACCTGTCTGGTCTTGTAGCTGCGCAACAGGTCGTGCTGTACCCTTTCGGACCCCCACACGCGTATAAAGTCCCTGACCTGCCTGGACCAGGGCTCCCCCTTTTGGGACCCGTGTGGGGGGGGCTGACCAGCTTGGTGGCATGGGGCCCACCCTGTGGATGTGGTAGCCGTGGTGGTGGTCATGTTCTGTTGGGGGGGTAGTGCATTTGGGGTTACTCTGGGTCCTTTTGGCCCCCTCCCTCCACCCGTGGGGCCTGCCCCCCTCTCCCCACCCGTGGGGCCTGCCCCCTCTCCCCCCTGGGGTTCCCTTTTGCTCACCTGGCTGTCTGGGGGGGCCCTCCTCCTGTCGTCCCAGTGGTGTGGTGCTCCATTGTCTGGGAGCTATCCTGCGGGGACGGGAGACCGGGTTATGCTGCTGCCCACTGCGCCGTGTTACCTGGCCCAGTGGTCAGGGCCTGGGGCACGGACCTCCTCTCCTGGGGGGTGGGTTCCCTCATGCTCACCTTGCTCTCGCTGTTGCTCCTGGGGCCATGCCCTTGGGAGGTGCTAGGCTGCGATTTGTTGACCGGGGGGGCGTCGGTGCGGCCCCTCTGCCCTGTGCCAGGACACATGTGCCGGGACACATGTGCCATGTTACTTCCCCCGTTCCCCCATGCTGCCCCCCCACGTGCCTCCCAGCCTGCCCCCCCATACCAGCGGTCCTTAACCCCTGCTTGCGCTTTCAGTCTGGGGTGCTTCCCCCCCCTGCACCGCCTTGCTGGACTTCTCCCCCCCTGGACACCCCTGGGTCCCCGTGCTCACCTGGCCCCTTCCCCTGCATGGGGCAGCGTCGGCTCCTGTGGCCTTCTCATGAGCCTTCCTGGTCGCCATTGTGGAAGCCCGCACATGTGTGCCCTGATGCTGCCCTCCTTTATGGGTTCACACCCGGATGTCCAGTTCCCCCCCCGCCCTGTGGGCATGTCTGCATGGCGGCACATGTATGCCCCATGGCGTCAGCGCAGTGGGGCTTCGCCGGTCCGGTCTGCATGGGTGTGGGTGTTTTCGCTTTTACACGGATGGTCTGGTGTTGAACACCCACCTCTGCCCACGGAGGGCTCCGGCTCCCTCGTGGCTGCTCCGTGGGTGTTGGCAGGTGGGTCATGCACGCGCCCCCACCCACGCGTGGACATTTACATGGACGCTCTCCCACCCATCCGATGGGTGTTTTCGGGTGTTTGTGGGTTGGTGGCATCCGTGTAAAAGTGGCCCTAGTGAGAATAGTAGCCTGCCTTAAATGGGTGTGTGTGTGGCCGTGAGTGTTGACTTCTGATGGGGTAGTGAATTTAGATGAGGCGTTTTTGGTGCAAGGCTGTGCTGTTGGAGTGCTAAATATGTATATTGAACAGGAATGGGCCAGCCTTGTTTGCATTCTTCTCACTCTTTTTGGTGGTTCCACGCAAGGAAATAACTCCAGGCTTATCTGCTTAGGTGCAACTTTTCCTTTCTTTCCTCAGTTCATCTCAGGCTCGCAGGAGTCATAATGGAATCAAAATTGATTATTTTTGTGCCAAATGTTTCATTGGAATGAGAAGTAGATTTCTCAGTCTGACCAACAGGTTAGGTGGGCTAGGTCTTGTTTGCATTCTCCTGATCCGCCAGCCCACAAGCAGTTGGTAAGCACTCTCCTCCTTTAAAATCACTCCCAGTCTACATTTCAGTATGCTCCTTCTTCAGGCCTCAGAGACCTTGGGCATTTTCAGACAAGACACTCTCCACCCACCCACTATACATGTTTCAGGGCTGCAGTGTTGCCGTATGGGTGCCCTGCAACATGCTCTGCAAGGATCGGGGTCAATCTATCCTATTGGTCCTGTTAGATCTGTCGGCAGCATTTGATACCATTGAGCTTGAGATGTTGGTGATGCGCCTGCGGGACAGTGTGGGGTTGGGTGGGATCGTTCTTGAATGGTTCTGCTCATTCCTGACGGGAGAACTTAGCGGGTGGTACTCGGTGATTGTTTTTCATCTTACTGAGACCTCTCGTGTAGGGTTCTGCAGGGTTCTGTTTTGTCCCCTCTCCTGTTCAACGTGTATATGCAGCTGCTCAGCGAGGTGATCAGAGGGTTCGGGGTGAGGTGTCATCAGTATGTGGATGACCCCCAACTGTATCTCTCCTTTTCAACCAACCCAGGCCCGCCTGTCTCAGTGCTTACCCAATGTCTGGCAGCTGTGGGGGACTGGATGAGGACTAATCGACTGCGACTGAATCCTGTCAAGACGGAGGTGACGTTAGTGGGTAAGAAATTGGTGGAGATGATGGCTCCCTTTGTAGATGGGGTCTGTCCCCACTGACTTCTCAGGTATGGAAACTGAGGGTTCTCCTCGATGTGCAGCTCCGCCTGGATATCCAGGTGGAGGCTGTGGTGAGGAGTTACATCTGGTGCGGCGGCATTGGCCACTGATTTTGGTTCCTGACCTGGCCACGATCATCCATGCTTTTATTACCTCTCGGTTATACTACTGTATCGCGCTCTACATCGGGCTAACTATGGTGACGGCTTGGAAGCTGCAGCTGGTGCAGAATGTGGCGGCCTGGCTCTTGGTGGGGCTGGGCCACCGGGAGCACATTACACCAGTGCTCCAATCTCTGCACTGACTGCCAATAATATTCCGGGCTCGATTCAAAGTGTTGGTTTTGACCTATAAAGCCTTACACGGCCTGGGTCCTGCCTACTTGCGAGATCACCTCATTCCCCGGGTTCTTGACTGAACCCTGCTGTCGTCCGGGGGCACCATGTTGGAGGTCCCCTGGGTTTTCTGAGGGGGCCACACAGAATTGGGCATTCTCAGTGGCTGCGCAGCGCCTTTGGAGCTCCCTCACGGCCTTTTGTAATAACTGTAAGACCTGGCTGTTCCGTCAGGTGTTTGGCGAGGGAGAGGGGTAAGTGTTGGGAGGTGGGGGTGGGGGGGAGAGATTGGCTGGGGTGGGGTTTCTTTTTCTTTTCTTTTATAGTTATTGTTATTGATGTTCCACTCTGTTTTATTCTGTTTTATAAGATTTTATATATATTGTATTTTTTATTAATGTTGTCAGCCACCCCGGGCTGCCTGTGGCAGGAGGGGAGGGGTATAATTTAAAATAAATAAATAAATAAATAAAATAAATAAATAAATAAATGTATGGTAGGTGGGGAGTGTCTTGTCTGAAAACGCCCTATAAAGTTGCATACTTTTTAGGAGTGAGGGTGGTATTTTTTAGGGGATTTTAATATATTTTAGTTTGTTTTATGTTGTAAGTCCCCCAGGGTGGCCAGATATTCAAATTTTAGAGGACACTTATGAGAAATACAGGCTGCAGGGCTGCATTGGAGCCAATGCAGCCTTTCAAACTGTATTTCTTATAAGTGTCCTCTAAAATTTGAATATCTGGCCACCCTAAAGCCACCCTGAGCCTTAGAGCAAGGGAGAGGTATAAATTTAGATAAATAAATACATAAACCTACTGGTCAGAAAAAAAGGGAGGGGAGCTTAGGCCAAGGCCAACAGTAAAGCCATTGTTATGGCAGACACCTCTGTTCATAACTATTAAGGCTGTCCAAGTGAGACTCAATCTGTCTGGGATGAGAGAGTTCTTACAAACTCCCCTTTCCCTGAAATATATGGACCTGTTGTAGGAGCACAAGAACCACCAGAGAACTTGCACTTTTCAGGTGACTGCAAGATCTATATGCTCAGAAGCATAGGATGCCATATTTTTTTGTGCTACCAGGGACAAAACAAGTTTTACAAATTCTCCATTTGTGGCTTTATTTTTCAAATCTGCATTTCTATGTGCAGGTACGTTTAATGAATGAAAAAACCCCACAAGCTAGTGATGTCCTAGGCCCTTTTCACACAATCATTCTAACACTGATAAAATGGGTGTTACATTTTATTATACATGTTGCAGGGCTGCAGGTGTGCTCTATGGGTGCTCTGCAACATGTATAATAAAATGTAACACTCATTTTATCAGTGTTAGAGTGAATGTGTGAAAAGGGCCCTAGTCTATTTATATGGAAGATATCAGAGCCAGGAGTATGAGGATAGATTATGTACTGGTCATTTAGACAAGATTGAATCTCTCTCTCATGTGCTATTTTATTGCCCATATTATGAATATCTGAGATTGATTTGGATTATATCAATAATATGGAAAGAATCCTCCCTCTCAGCTTTGCATCTCGCCTACTGGCTACAAAAGATCAGGCAGTTCTGAAATTGGTGGCATTTTTTCTCTTGGCAAGTCATAAAAAGGGAGGTTTATTGTAAATGAAGGATTTATTATATTTATATTTGTAAATATTTTCTGTTTTGTTTTCTGAAATGGCGAATAGCTGCAATAAGGATTAAATACATAGAGCGCAATCCTGCTCCTATTGAAGTCAATGACTAAACGCTCATTGACTTGTCTGGAGCTGGATCGCGCTCATAGTCTATTTATAGAAAAAAACAATTGAAACACACAGAACCTCTGTCCCCCACTTCCCTTGAATCATATGCCATCAAATGTATTTATTTATTTAAACTTCTATTCTGCTCAACGCACAAAAGCAGGTTCAGGGCAGGATACAATAATATAACAACAGATACAAACTTAATACATTAAAAGAAAAAAGCTCAATTAAAATATTTCCATTCCTGAACCACTAAAAACGTGCCTAAACAAAAATATTTTACACTGTGTCTGGAACATGCATAGGCTCGACCTTTGGTGAACCTCAGGTGGAAGTGAATTCCACAACTGGGGAGCAGCTGCCTTTGACTGCACCCTCACCGTCCATACTTGTTGCACTGAGGGGCATGGTCAGGAGCCTGCTTCCAGCTAACCAAAGAGAGCGCATTGGGACATAGGCGAGGAGGTGGTCCCTAAGGTATGTTGGGCCCACGCCATTATAGGTCAAAACACAAAGACTATAGGAAGCTAGTGCAGACCTTTGTTGCTGTACCTCCCCAAGGTATACGTAATTAATTGCAATCAAAAGTCCAAGTTAAATCAGATACCCAAATTAAATCAAATGCCATCACATACAAATGCCCAAGATCAAGTTTCATCACATGCCTGCACATGCCACGAGCACTCTTTCTTTTCCCCACTTTACCTGGCGTAACTGCTTCCTGCACCCCCAGCTCCATCTGTCTTGCTGGGAAGCTTCCCATTTCCTGTTCCCTACCTGGCAGCTTCCTGATTCCCCCACTTCCTCTCCTTCACTTGACTCTGCAGTGCCCCATTTGCATTCTAATGCTACTGACTCCATGTGGCAGCAAACAGCATTTTGTGTTTCCTGTGTTTGGGGGAAATTGTAGCAGTTCAACCCACTCCCCAAAGCCAGGAAACTAGAAATGTCAGCAGGGGAGTAGACACCTTACCATAGCAGCTGTGGTGCTGGCACAGCCCTAGTAAGCTGCCAGCTTGTACAATGGGCAAACTAGCCTTGTTTAACTTTTGTAAAGGTTTGGGCTTAAAAAAATGAGAAACAGTATTATATGTTCTGAATGCCACTAGTTTTGCTGACAAATTGTAAAACATTGCTTTATATCAAAAGAAAATTTACACAAATTTTTCTTCAGGAAGGAACATTTATGAAGAAAGGGATGGAGAAATACATTTACTTTCACTAGTAGTCAGACTTAGATGATAAAAATGAATAAAGCTAAGCTATACTACAGATAGTAATAGTTGTATAGCTAGTAAATACGCTATACTTGTTCATAATATCTAACAGACATGGTCAATTAAGTGGACCCCATGTTTGCCCATCTCGAATTTATATGTTTAGTTCTAAAATGTTCCAGTGATATTGATTAAACCTACCACCTCTGCAACAAAAGCTGGTTGTAGCCAGGTTTCCTCCATAAAACAAAAACAGCATGGGATTAGGCTGAACTTCTGAGCTGGTTGCTATTTATCTTTGTTTCTCAGAATATAAGAAGTGCCATACTAGGACAGACCACTGAGCCCAGCATCCTGTCTCCAACAGCTGCCAATCTTGTTCACTTCAGAGAAGCGACCAACAGGTCATAATGGAATGTGACAGGACCCCGTAATCTGCAAGATTGTGGGGAATTAGCTTTGATCCTGGACAGGGATAAGAGGGGTGCCCTTCTACACCCAAACCTTTCATGGGGTCAAGTACCCCTATTTTTATACCTGGCCTCCACACACTCCCCTAGAGCCAGGCCTGGACCCACCAGCTGGGAGCTTCTCCCAACACCCTTGGGTGCCTCTAAACAAAAGTTATACCAATCAACAAAAGTTCAAACATAGAAAGAGCACACTTGAGTGCAGCAATTCTGTTTCCCAGTGGAGGTAAGGCCTACTCTTCTTCGAGCAGCCTGGGTCTCGAGTAGTTCCATTCAGGGGCCTTGGTTCGGCCCGGGCTAGGCTTCCAAGCGCAAGCAGTCTGGATCTTAGGGCTCTGTCTCTACTGCTGTCTCCAGCCTATTGCTAGTCTTTCAAGCCTCCTTTATATAGGTCTTTATATGGGCCTTTAGGTTTGCCTCTTAAAGGGATATTGTCCCTCGTTCCCCCATTTTGTCTTAACTATATTCTAGTTTGTTCTCTCTAGTACGCCATCTTGCGGCATCACTCTGCCACATGGAGTTATCCAATTCCTTTTGTTCACTCACAGCTTCCTACAGTCAGTGGTTACGTTCCTCAACCTACTGGGCCATTATTGGACTTCTGGAAACCAAAAGTGGATCGAAATTTATATTATTTTTTTCTCTGTGCTCACATACTAAGGAAGAAAACTAGCATTTTTCACCTAGATTCTATAGTTTACCAGATGTAAATAAGAGAGACTGTGATAAGGACAAATTAGAAAACGAAAATACCTTGCACGTTACTGGACAGAAGATGACAATTGGTGCTTTAGCCATACAATTATTTCAGTATTAAAGGTTTTGTTTTGCTGCTGTAGCTTCCGATTCATGTCTGTTTAAAAATAATGATTATAGGGAATTATCCTTTTAATGAATTATTTCCTGTTGTCGTAAAAAAAAGAAGAAAAAGAACTACTGTCTTATATTGCTTGTCTGCATTTAGTAGGACCTGACCTAAAATGTCCCCAGGCAGCTTCTGTTTCAGAGCTTTAATTATACTTTTAAACTCCCTTCTTTGTGTCTGTGTCCCTACATACTTCTATTTAATTACCAAGTTTTAGTATGCGGGTCTGAGACAAATACTTTTAGCATGACTTTAGCCTATACATTACTGCCTATGCTGTATTATTACAAGATATTTCCTGCTCTTCAAGACATTCAGTTAACTCACAGAGCTTGAAAATATTTAGGAAGGGCAAAGTCCAAATGTGGTGACCACAACAAAAAAGTCAGATGGGCTCTGTTGAAATCATCATAACTTTTATTCAATCACAAGTGTCGTGAAAGTTGAAATTTGGCCGTAGTACTTCAGATAAGTGTCTGTTTGGCACTTGGAACTGCTGTTTGTCTCAATTTGCCAGATGTCTAATATCCCAGCTGGTGTTTGTGAAAAGACTATTACTCTTCAACATTTGAAAAAGAGGGATTTATACACTGATTTCTTTCAGGATAAGTCAGACATATTTTGTAATATTGAAAGGTGACAGGTGTCATAGTTGTTAATATCAATTAATCACTAATTTAAGAATAAATGAAATAAATGTGAAGCCTTTTTGCCACCGTTCAACTATTTTAGTTGCAGCAGATCAAAATCCCTGATAGAGCAACAAGAAAAAAAAACAACTGTTCCATTCATCATGTCCAGAAATCTGTGAAGGTTGGATTCTACCCATGTCTCTCCACTGTCAGGTAGACAGACCACTTTTCTCTAAAGGTTTTTTGTTTTGTTTTTTTTAATCATCCAAGCCTATTATGGCTCGAGACATGAGTTTTCTCCAGTCAATCACCTATATCACATAGACTCATTTATGGAAATATTTCCCCTTATATTCCTTGACTGACTTTCAAAATAGCACTTCACTTTAGGGGGAAATATAAGCTGAACACCACTCTGGTTATCACTCTTCACCAACTACAAATTTTCCTTCACTAAAATGTCACTTCTCTGTGGTTATCCTGACCATCGCACTTTTTTCAAGAGTTGTCAGTTGTAGCATAATAAGTAACAAGGTCCTTTATAGTCCCTTTCTCCCAAATGAAAAGACAATTCTTCAAACTTTTGGTCTCCAGGGTGAGATTTGCAAAGTCACTCATGCATATAATTCCCATTAATTTGAATGGAATTTTGTGCCTGAATACCTTAGTTCACCTTGTAATTCTCTGTCTTGTTGTTTAGGACCTAGCATGCACTTTAAATCCTCTTAAGTATTTTGTTCCAGTGGAATTCATATCTTGATTTTGTCCAAGGATGTCATCATATCCTTGGATATGTCTGACCAGTATGCAGTAAGAGAGTGTTTGCCATCTTTGGTTCAGTGAAGTCCTTCTGGTACCTTTCCATGTGCCAATGTGGAATGTGTCTGGTTCCTGCGACGCATTAGGAATTTAGATGTTATTTTGAAATGCTTGTGTCTGTAAGGAATGTGTTGTTGCATACTGACATGTTATTTTGGAACTGAGAGAAGTCATGAGAGTTTTCTTAGACATTAAAAAACATCTATGGCTCTTTTTAAATGAACCACGGTGGGTAGGGGGATGGGTGGGTGGTTGCTGTGTGTGGAGGTGGGTGTGTACCCATTCCCACAGGCACATACCCACTCCAGCCACAGAGCATTGGGCATTGGAGCCCATTGTTCCATGCATGGGGGAAGAGTGGAGGTAGGTGTAGCATGGAAGCGTGCACGCACCCCCACCCATCCCCCGCAGCATTGGGATGGGTGGGACAGTCTCGTGTGAAAAGAGCCTATGGTACAACATAACACCTGGTTTGAGCACAAAGTTTGTAATTACAATACCAAAGCTAGAAAAATAAAATAAATAGGCCTTAATGCTCAACTTTTCTTTATACAGACTCTGTAGATGACTATTCGATTAAAACTAGAATTAGACTGGCTCTAGTTGCCTCTTTAGCAATGATAGCATGTTAAAAATCATGTATTCCATGTTATGATAGTTGCTAACTATAATGACGGACGTTTCTATAATGATGGACACATTCTTCAGTTTAGCAGTTTTGATCCCAGAAACTCCAGAGACTTCACTCAATGGTACATGAAGTATTATGGTGAACAAAGACATGAGTAAAATAAAAGGAAAAACTTGGACTTCCGTCAAAAGATCAGGCTGGACATACACCATTCAAAATACTTGCTATGGTGACTTCACCAGTTCAACTCTAAAGAAACCACCATAATGTTCATTTAAAAGGTCATAATGATTATTACACAAAGCACTTTTATAGCTTTATTTTAAGACTACTCTCCTCTAATGGACATTCGCTCTACGTGTTGGACTACAATTTGGATTCTTTAGTTTATAAATACATACTGTTTACATAGGATCTCCATTTCATACATAGTGTGTAACAGCCCTTCAAGAGGATGTCAGTGACAAGTAAGATAATTTGATGTAGCGGGCTTTACAAGTATTTAAACTGAGTACAGTGTGTATCATCCAGTATTTAATTAATTGTAACTTTGTGAGACTACAAATCAAATATAGCAGTTTTTTCCAACCCGTAGTTAACTTTTTCTGTGTACTTCAAGGCAAAAAACACTGGGCTCAATCATAAGCCCCACACACCATGCAAACAACATGCATGCATCTCATGTGCAACTTAGCCATGCAGAGATTGCATGCACATCCCTGAAGGCAGGACTATGGCCCGTGCACAAGGTGTATGCACAGGGGTTTGGGATTGAGCCCTGAGTCTGCAGTTATCTTTTTCACTAATCTTAGAAAAATGTCACTCTAATCAGAGAACTTGATTTTACTTGCAGATAATGAATGCTAGATGTAGCTGACTTGCTTAACATTATTTAAAATATCCAATCAAATTCAGTCATAGTATACTGGGTGCCACTACTTTGGAATCAATTAAAATTGCGCCTGCTTATACTGGATCTGAATTTATGTTGTTAGCTTTATCTTATCTCTGGTTACAACATGAATTTGTTATTTGAATTACTATTCTAAGTGTGTATTAGGATGTGCCAGATCTGGGAGTTTTATTCTGGAGTAGATCCTCTGGAATATCTACCTCCCTCTGCCTCCATTCTCATAAGCAGGGGGAACTAGCTGTTAACTAGCTTCTTCCTCCCCTGGTCTTCCTCCTTGGGAACTTTCAGTGAACTTCCAGAAGGCACAGCAGGAGTAGCTAATAGTTAGTGAAGCAGAGATGCTGGGTGATTTCAGACGTCGCAGGCCGCCAGGCCCGCCACGCTGAACCACACACCCGGATCCTTTAAGATCCTGGTCATGAATCAGTCCGGCCGTCCTTTAGACGTACCGGCCTGATTCCTCCTGGGGATTGGGGAGGAGGCGGGGCTTCACGGTGCGACATGCGGCCGCACAGCCCCGCCCCCTTCACTCCCCAGGCCACCCGCCCTTTGGGAGATGGGCGGGCGCAGCGGCCAATGCAGCCGCTGTGCCCGATCCTGTATTGCGTTCCGGGCCACAATCCGGCCGGGCTGCAGGATACAGACGTAACCTGTGGTTCATCCCGGATCATGGCCAATCGATCACGGTAGGGGTCTGATCCTACCACGATTCTGGACCTCTGGCTGGCGTGGTCATTGGGATTCCTGCCAGGGATTCACTGGGGTGAACATCTGGCGGGAACCCCAACAGACGAAACGGTGCAAACGGCCACCACAGGGGATTCACTGTGGTTGACCATGGTATCGTTTCATCTGAAAGTACCCGCTGTGTGATGAACATACAGGAAATACTAAGTACTGAGGTTTGCTGGGTATATCCCCCCTAAACAGCACATAGGAGCATGACTCCTGGATTATGAACCTTCCTCTATAATTTAACACCACTGGTTTGCAGAGGTTATTACCCCCTTTATCCTCACTTTAGACTCTGTGTTTATGTGAACAGGCAAGATTAAAGTGAGTTAGGCGGTAGCCACCTCAGAACAAATGCAGGATTTCAAATCTAAAATTTCAATTAGTTTCTTAAAGACAAAAGACCTGATAATAAATTGATACTAATATTAATAGCTTATGCTTATGAAGCATCTGTTGTGTGTGCAAATGTCATGATGTTTTGTGAGAATAAGGGTGTTAATGAACAAGATGTTGCCCCACATAAGCCCTGGATTCACCTGCTCGTCTATTGGGAGGCTGCCAGATGTTCACTCCAGGGCCGCTCTACACATTGTCATCACCGGAAATGTGGAGCCTGCTGTACCGGCAAATTGGGCAAATCCAGGATAATGGGGGCCCACAGGGCCATGTCCCATGTGTTGGGGGTCAGGGTGTACTCAGCCGCTGCATGTGTCCTGGTCCACCAGCACTGTGGACAAGGCCATGATGTCAGCAAGAATTGGGACCGGTGGCCGGCAGCTTGAGCAGGGCCAGGGTGGAAGTAGCTTCTGGTGGCCAGCAGCTTGAATGGGGCCTGCTGGTGCTGCAGTTGGAGTCCCAGATTCCTGGTTGTGTGCTCGGTATATCAGCCCGAACCATGGCAGGGGTGGGGGGAGGTGTGGCAGCTACCTGTGCATCCATGGAAACTACACTGGGGACTGACCATGTGTTGGGCTCCCCACACATTCCACATGAGTAGAGGCTGTGTGGGGTCCCCCTATGGGCCGTAGCGGGCTCTCTTCCCATGTGTTTAACACCCTCCGTATTAGCACTCCCATTTTACAGATGAGAAGACTGAAGAAGAGAGCAGTTGTGACTTGCCCAAGGTCACTCAACAAGCCCAAGTAGAATCAGGACTAGAATACAGGATTCCCGATTTCAGACCATGTTGCCTAGATAGTGGCTGGGAGACTGTATCTTTGGCTGTTTTCACACAAGACACTCTCCACCCACTATACATGTTGCAGGGCTGCAGTGTTGCCCTATGGGTGCCCTGTAACATGCATAGTGGGTAGGAGGTGGGTGGGTAATGGGTGGAGAGTGTCTTGTGTGAAACCACCCTTTGTTTTTACCACCATACACAGAATAAATGAGCTAGAGACAGTGAATGCTCTGAAAAGATTTCAAATTCCATTTGCAGAAGAGAGAAAGAGGAGAAAATCTGAAGGATAGCGATTGAATGGTATTATCTCTATATCCCTAGGATCCCTAGGATATAGAGATAACACATCTTACTACTTTTCCTTATTTAAACTGCATTCATGAGAGCTTCATTGTTAACCTGATCCAGATGACTGATCAAAGCATAGTTTTCTATTGCCACCTTGCTAAAATATTACAATTTTAACATTACATTTTTAATATTACAATTTTATAGCTACAGATTGCTGTTAAGCTACTGATTCCCTTACCAGTCAGAGACTTTCATTTTACTTCTGAAGATCCTTGCTTAAATTTTTCATATTTTTAAGAAGACACACAATATCTGTCACAGATGTTGGATATAAATTGTTTAGTAAATGGTTAAAATTTCAGTTGCCATATCATGCATGACTATGGAAGCTTAGCACCTTGAACGAGCAAACATAATTGCTTCTAGAATCTAGCCCTTAATTTTGTTATACTTTAAGTATCTTGATGTGAGCTGTTTTTAATTTCTCTTTCCTTCATTTATTGTATAACCACGGAACAGGAATGATATTGTCCTAACTATACTTAGTTAACATATTATTAATAACTTCCATAAAGTGTTCAGACAAGGTTACATTGTTCAGTCTAGAATCAGTAAAATCTCTAGTGATGCAACTTAGGCCCTTTTTACACAGACGCTCTAACACCCATAAAACGTGTGTTACGCCACTGCCGGTTGCTCCATGGGTGGGTGTGGGTGGAGATGGGTGTTGGCCGGCAGCAAACACTCACCAACACCCACCGAAAGTGGCGTTTACACAGACACCCCTACCCATCTCCACCCAGGGAAATGCTCCCCATCCACCAGCCAACACCCATCTCCAGCCAGAGGAACTGGGTGGAGGCATCATGTGTTCACAGGGCCCATGGTGATTGCCTGCAACATGTATAATAAAATGTAACACCCATTTTATGGGTGTTAGAGCATCTGTGTAAAAAGGGCCTTAATAATACTGTTCTGATGCAATTTTGACTTTTTATCAATTGTCATTATAAATGTAAATTATCTAAATAATGACATTCAAAAACATGAGAATATTGAGTGTTGGTAATAAAATAAGTAATACAATCGATTAAGTACAAATTTTAATATCAGACAATGCAATTAGCATGCATACAAGTGTGATTTTATAGGGTTGTTTTCTTGAGAATATTAAGGGGCAAAAATTCAATATGCAGGGAAAACATAAGATGATGATTGTTTACACATCCATAGAATCCATATATCCTTCAACGAAAGGCTGCAATGTAAAATGTTTTGAAAAGGTGAGTATTTTCATTATCACCATTTTAGAAGCGGCTAAACTGAGACAGAAAAATTAAGACATTTGCCTCCCGATGTGCCATGGTCCCCATAATGGGGGTGCATGTGGGTAGCGCGGGGCTTAGGATCAGCCCCTATAGCTCTTGATTCTCAGCCCAATGTCTTATTTATTATAACATATTATTTTTCAGGCTTTATAGATAACATAGTTATTCACTAAATAGTTAAATGGGGAATAAACAATATTGTAAGTTTCCATGTCGATTGTCTTTCATTTCTCCAAATAAAAGGATGTTGCTTTCTAACTGGATGTAATGTCACATTCAGACTGAGATCTTGAAATCAGGCTAAGTTCTTTCTGCTTTGTGTTCCCTTATCAGGAATGAATACTTGTTCATTTGTTCATATTTTACAAAATTAATGTAGTTAAAAAGTTAAAAAACTGTGATTATGGGTGATTTCAGACGTTACACCACCACGGTCAACCACGGTGAATCCCACCATGGTTGACCATGATAACGTCACGTCTGTTGGGATAAAAAGTGATTCCTGCCAGATGTTCACCCCTGGCGGGAATCGCTTTGACCACGCTTTCGGAGGTCCAGGTGGCCGGACCTCCAAAAGCGTGGTCAAAGCGATTCCCGCTGGGGGTGAACACCCATTTTTCGACCCAACAGACGTGACGTTACCAGACCGTGGTAACATCACGTCTGCTCCCGGACCATGACCCGGAATCGGTGGCCGTGCCCGCCACCGATTCTGGGCCGTGGTCAATACCCCGGGCGCTGCGGCCGCATTGGCCACTGGTCCCACCTGTCTCCCAGAGGGAGGGCGGCCTCAGGAGCATGGGGGGGCGGGGCTGTGCGGCCGCACATTGTGCCGTGCAGCCCCGCCCCGCCCCCTCCACCGATTCCCCTCCAGAATTGACTACCACATCTGTTGATGGGCCGTTTTGATTCCAGAGGGGAATCAAATGGTGATTCCGTTCAGGGGCCAATGGGCTCCATGGCACGTCTGAAATCACCCTATGTCTAAGCCAAATGAGAATACACCTTATTCTCCAAACCAATAACTAACTTTGCTCATCATTCCTACCTGGAATAGGAATACATTGAAAAATTAAGTGTTTCTGATTCTGAACGGTTATAGGAAGCAGATCTGTTGACTCCAAAAGTGCCAACTTGACATAACTATCTTTTTGAGTACGTATTCTCTTGGATTTATAAATGAGGGCACAGGGACATGAGAAAAAAATGTTCTTTTAATTTTTTTAATTGAGAAAACTGTTTTGAATCTTATAGATTTGACATATTGTATATATCCAGTGTCCTGTATTTGATAGTGATTAATCTTTCTAGAACTGAAGCACATTTTAATGTATTTCTTTTTTTAAAAAAGTTAAGACCTTCAACTTTGTGAAGTTGTCAGATTTACTAACTCTTGGCCCAGTCCAGCAAATACTTAATAACTTTAAGCATGTTCAACAAAGCCTGTAAGTGCAAGTGCAACAGTTTTTCTAAACAGAGATATATTGAAGAATGTGCTTAATCATTGTGCTGGACTGAGCAGATCAATCCTGCATGGGGTTTATGGAGGCACAGCTCTTTGATGATGGGGGCATGTCTTTTCAGAAGATGAATGTAGCAGGGAGCAGCCTAACAGGGCTGCTGCCCCTTGAAGAGGAACAGGAGTACCAGCCTGGAGACTGGGCAGGCTGGGCAGTGCCTAAGAGTGGAATCTGACATATGGGTATGGACATTGTGAGGTCAACTCTATAGAGACAGTAAAAACCCAGAAGAGACATTTATTTATATTTATTTTATAGATTTTGTATCCCGCACCCTCCTGCCATCAGAAGCCCGGGCAGCTCACAATTGATACATTTTAAAAAATATTTATAAAACAGAATATAAAACAGTATAAAAATCCACATGGTGCAGATAAAACCTTACCCCACCCTTTACCTATCTCCCCCACCAAAAGCCTGGCAGAACAGCCAGGTCTTGAATAATTGTCGAAAGGAGAGGAGGTCCAGGACCACACAGACCTCAGTCGGGAGGGAGTTCCACACACTTGGTGAAGCCACCGAGAACACCCTATCCATAGTCACCCCCCCAAGATACTTGGGGGACTTCAAGAAGGGCACTCCCAGTTGACCACAGGGGTTGATCTGGAGACTGGGGAGTGAGGCAGTCCCGCACATAGGTAGGAGTCTGTATAGGGCTTTACAGGTAAGCACCAACACCTTGAATCAGACTGGAAGACTATAGGCAGTGCAAAAAATGGAGCCACCTGTCTCTTTAAGGAGACGGGCTGCCGTGTTCTGCACCAGCTGCAGCTTCCAAACCACCACCATGCGTAATCCCACGTACAGCGTGTTACAGCAGTCCAATCTTGAGATGATGAAAGCATGGATGATAGTGGCAATGTCGGATTCTGAGACGTATGGCTGAAGCCAATGCACCAGATGTAGTTGGCAAAACGCGCACCTCGCCGCAGTCCCCACCTGGGCATCTAGGCGGAGCTGGGAATTGAGGATCACCCCCAGACTCCAAACCTGAGGTACCATTGGGGGGCAAACTCCATCAACGATGCGGGACACCAATCCCACCACCCTCCCCACCAACATCACCTCCATCTTGTTGGGATTCAGCTTCAGATGGCTCACCCTCATCCAGTCCCCCACAGCCAGCAGACACCAAGTAAGCACTGAGACTGCCAGGTTTGGGTCAGATGAAAAAGAGAGGTAGAGTTTGGTGTCATCAGCATATTAATGACACTGGACACCAAACTGCCTCATGACCTCGCCCAGCCACTGCATGTACATGTTGAACAAGAGAGGGGACAAAATAGAACCTTGCAGGACTCCACACAAGAGGTACTGGGGGTATGAAGAACATTCTCCCAGTACCACCCACTGACTTCTCCCAGCCAGGAAGGAACAGAGCCATTTGAAAACAGTTCCGCCCACCCCAGCTCGGTCCCACAAGTGGGTCACCAAAATCTCATGATCAATGGTATCAAAAGCAGCCGACAGATCTAGAATCAGAAGGGTCGACCGGTCCTGATCCAATTCACGATGAAGGTTGTTGACCAAGGCCACAAGCGCAGTCTTAGTGCCATAACCCAGGTGAAAACTGGACTGTGAGTCTAGAAAACAGATGTGGTTCAGATGTTCCTGCAGCAGCCAAGCCACAACCCATTCAATAACCTTCCCTAAAAAGGGATATCTGGCAAGGGAGTCAATGTCAAGTGATGGTTTCTTGAGCAGAGGCTGCAGCACCGCCTCTTTGAGGCAACCCAGCAACTCTGTCCTCTCGAAGGGAGGCATTGACCACCTTGCCAGCAATGGCACCAGCATCTCCTGGCTGGCCTTGGATCCAGTTTGCAAGAAGTTTCTCTAACCACCCCAAGAACATCCCCTGCATGAGTGGGCGACACCCACTGAAACAGATCCCACAAAATTGGACAAGACCGGGCTTCCATAACCTCTGTTTCTCCTACTGTATCAAGCATGGTGTTGAAGTTATGGTGAATATGAGTGATTTTATCTGCGAAATAATCAACAAACATGTCACAGCGGGCACTGGAATTTTCCAGTTCCAGGTGGAGGGAGGTCAGACCGACTAGCCCCCTTACCTCCTGGAAAAGTTCTGCTGGATTTGACTTTGCAGATGCTATCATGCCCTCCATCATTCGTCAGACCAGTAACTACTTGAGACAGTCCCATGGTTTCCATGAACTGATGCTCCACCCCTCCAAGGCTGGTGTTGGCATGAATGTTGAAGTCCCCCAAGACCAGTGCCTTCAGGGACTGCAATACCACCTCCAACACCAGCTCCTCTAGAGTATGCAGGAATGCAGCTGTACAGGAGGTGCACAGTATACTAGCAGCACCCCCAACCTGTCTCCTGCCAAATCAATCACAAGGGATGGAAAGTGGGGCAGGACACTGGCATTTTAAGGGCTAGCAGCCTGGAGGGCTGGCCACGCTGACTCTGCTCATGTAAGAAGGGGGAAGCCAGAGAGGGCTTCAGTCAGACCGTGTTATCACCTGACATTCTGCACTTGTTTAACATGTGTGGGATTTGTTGGCTGCAAATTCCTCCCTCCCCCCCCGATCATCCGTCAGGTTGCAGACTGGATTTCCCCACTCTGCAATCTCCCAGATGATCACTGGCAAAGCCGTGCGGCCGGGGGAGGGGGGGCGTCCACACTCAACAAACCCTGTGCATGTTTTGGCTTCCAAAACAAGCACGGGACGTCAGGTGAGAATGTGGCCACAGTGCCTGGCCCTAGTTAGGAAAGTATCTCTGCTGTAACCTAAGGCTTCAGCAGGATCACTGGCCAGGGTGTTGAAACCCAGGTGGGCCATACTCAAGGAACCAAGGCAGAGGGACAAGCAATGATGGCAGCCAGGAGGAGTTGATTCCTGGAGTTGTAAACCGACTGTGAGGGGCTTGCAGTATAAAACGTTGTTCCTGGAGAGAAGGACTGCCCCCAGGGAGAAGGATTTATGGGGGAACCCAGTCTACAAGCACCAGGTGGTATGGATTATATGCCATTGTTTGTGTTAACTAACCAGCCAGAGGCAAGGGCTTGGCTGAGCTAGGATAAGGTCTGATTGCTGGCTACCAGACTAGTAGCCCATCAGAAGCAGTGGCCTGGCAGGGGCTGGGTTGCCAGAGGGCTGTTTTCCGGCATTAGAAAGACTGTATATTGTACACTATTATGGACTATGCTGAAGGGGAGAACTGTATGAACATTAAAGTTACTATTGAACTAATTCCCTGCTAGAGAGTGACATTTAGCTGAATTTCCCGCAATAAGTAACCCTAAGGGATCTGATCCTGCAGGGACTTACCCCGGGGAACCATGCCCTGTTACAAGAAACTATTGCAGGATGGGACTCACTGATTGTTCTTGCCAGGAGCATGTGACCTGTATTTTGTGCCAGTATGTTACTTTTGTGTTCCAATGTAATGGGTGCATCAAATAAATGGCACAGTCTTCTTGGTAGGCAACTTTATTTTGCAGCTTGCAGTTCAACAAAGCTTAGTCAACTAGCTTCCTACTAGATTTCTCCCTACTCCAGGTCCAATGCAAAATCTGTGATAGGCTAGCCAAGATTATTATTATTATTATTATTAGCTTTTATATAGCACCAGTGATGTACCTGGTGCTTTACAGAGAATAAGATAGACACGGTCCCTGCCCGAGAGTTTACAGTCTAAAGACAGGGGGAGGGGAGACAGGGAAGGGGGAACAGAGGGAGAGGCATGGGAAGCGACATTCATGAGGATGCGAGAACTCAGGTACACTTTCTTACACACCAACTAGAATAATGGAATGAAATCCTTCATAAACATGATAGTTAACAGGTGGAATGTCACATGTTTGTTTTCACCTATAAAGATCTGAGGGTGATTTCAGACGATATGCGTCTGACATTCACCCCGGCTGAACCACAATCAAACACAGGCCGCGTTTGACTGTGGTGAACGTCTGTTGGCTCGCCGCCAGATGTGTGCCGCTTTAGACGTGACGGCCGGCTGCTGTCACCACGGGCCGTGGGGTGGTTCGGACCATGGCCGGGGGCAATGGGGCGCACGTCTGTTGGCACTTCTTTCTCCCTGTTCCATAGTGTTACCAGTGCAGACCTGAGATACTTAAGGAAGGACCCCTCTGTTAAACTGTAAGGAAAAACATTGATCCAAAATCTACCAGACTTTTAACTGCTGTTATATTTGGCTGTTGGAATCAGGTTTTATACCACATAGTCACAGAGATGGGGAACTGTGATAGTCTGAAGTCAGATAGGAGAAGAGGTAGAGCTCAAGAGATCATCCACAAACTTAGTTGTGTTAAGATTGGCCTTAACAAGGACTATGGTTTCTTTTCCCACTACATTGATTGACTTATGTACCCAATGCCCATACATTCTCTCCTGAATAGGAGAGGTTCACACTCTTCCACCCAGCTATGCTCTTTTGTCTGCCAGAGCATGCATTTAATCATATCTGCCCTGCCCTGCCCTCTCTGAGGGCAGTCTACTCCTCTACCCCTATATTCCCCACTCTATTGGTTCATTTCACTGCATCTGATGAAGCAGGTTGTAGCCTGAGAAAGCTTATGCACCTCTCTCCATGAGTTAATCTTTTAAGGTGCTATCCTGCTTCTTCTCTACCACATAGTCATAAACTGCTCTTGCTCATGCTATGAAATGGTAGTTACAAAATGTTTAACATTGGTATTAAACCAAAACCTTGCATATACAGATGTATGAACAGTTCCTGAAATACATGTTCTTAGAGTAAGAGATTTCAGTATACTCTGAAGAGAAAAAGTACTAACAGTTGAGGCTATTATCTGCTTCAGTGTCACAAGCTAATTAGGAACAGGCTTGGTCGATTCTTGGATTTGAAATCTTTAAGGAAATTCAGAATTCGGAGGAAGTGGTGACATTGCCAAGTCAGTAGGTGGCACTCTTCCTCCCAAATCAAAAGCTTCAAAACATTTCTGTATGGGACATTGTGCTGTTGGAGGTGACGCCTTTCAGATAAAAATAAGATTCTGAACATATGTGGTCAATAAAATCCCATGGCATTTTGTGCAAGTATGTGGGTATGAAGCCCTGGGGTCCTGGACAAATTCCAACCTGGTTAATTAATTTCTTCCTGGAATAAAAATATACCTGGTATTTCAAAGCCTACTGAACCTTAAAAGAATTAACAAGTGAATCAGGCAACAGTAATTGAGTATTTTTTCAAGTTGATAAACTTTGTTATAACCCTCATATATATTTTAGCTACTTTTGCTTTCCCCCTGCCCCAAAAATAAAATCTTTAGTTATGAAATGTTTTAAAGTTTGAGACCACAAAAGTCCTTGAACTTCATTTTTGAAAGCATAAGAAATACCCCATGGATTGTGCAGCTCAGAACAGAAATGCTGATTTCTTTTAATAGTAGCTCTCGTGAAGGCAAAGTGCAGCCGTAAAGATTGTCATATTAACTTATCAACTGGAGAGGCTAACTTGCCAGTAACAAAGCATCATGTGCTGAGAAAATTAAAAATACCTTACTAGAATTCTGGCACCATATTTATGAGACCAGTTACAAGCAAGGAACATGAAAATGTTTAGGATGTCTGATTATCAAATAGTAATTTGTCTTCTCTGCTTCACACCTCACAACTTTGCCTGCAGCATAGACAAATTAAAGGAAGCCTTCTGTAGCATGAGCAAATACTTTATGCACATTTTTACTATGATCTGGCATTCAAAAGGAAGAAATATTAAAAGTGGTTTATTTATGCTTCAGCCCCAAATTAGAACGATGACATTCCTTTACAGTTCTTATCCCATGACACATCTAATCCTCAACACCTCATTACAGGAGACACTTTTAGAACTGCATATATCATCTTGTTTAGTTTTTGCATTCTTTTACAGAATACAGTTGAAAGGTAGGAAATTTAAGGCTGTTCACTGAAAAGAAAATAAAGTAATAACCCTTTAGAGATTCCCCAAAGGGTAAAGATATTAGGTTTACAGCAACTGTGCTATTATTTGTCCATTTGCTAAGAACAACCCTTTCACCCTTATTTATAAGACTTTCTTTCATTAATATGAACACAAACAACCCACTTATAATTCAGGTAGGCTTAATCCTTTAGTAAAGTTAGAAGAAACAAAAGCTGTATGCTCTCATCCTTTTACCCAGCATAGAGAGGAACAGAATGGTATTAGTTACACAGCAAATAGTGCAATGCAGATTGGAAAAGTTTCTACACAGTTTGTTCTGCCTCTTAAGTTTACTGATTACATAGACCCAATAAACAAAAGGAATACGGCAGGTGCAGGTCAGCAGCAAGCTTTCTTTATTCTACAGACCATTGAGACTTATACAGCAAGCAGCCATCCCATAATATTAAATAACTTCAGTAATTCAGTGAAAAGTAATACCCAATGCCAATACTGATCTCTCTCCTTCTCCAAGTTGCTGTGCAGGGGTGGAGATTTTGTCCCCGTTGTACCTTTGAAGAAAGGGAGGTGACAGGTAACTTGGCTGAAGCTGTGGAGGGGGGTACCTGCATTTTTGGTGGGGAGAAGGTGCTCTGGGGTGCATGCTCTGCCAAATTTGTTTAAGGGATTGAGAGGACAGGCGGTGTCTATGCGGGGCTACTAGAGTCTGCCTTCTTGGTATTTTAGCCAGTGGACTTGAAAGTTTGGGGGAATTTTAGTTGTTTGCTATTCCCTAGGGATGGGTGAATGCGGTTCGGAAGTTCGGAGTTCGGACCGAACTCGATCAGTTCGGTTGACCAAACCAAACTTCCGAACCGAACTCGATTTTCGAACCGAACCGAATTTCCGAACTCGGTCCTGTTTACCCATCCCTACTATTCCCCCATGCCCAGAATGAAGTTGAGTTTAATTAATAAAGAGCTGCGGCCTTGTTTACCCAAACATATTGTCTGTCGCCTTCTTTTCACACTGCGTGAACAAATATCTACCTTCAGTAGGAAAGTTCTGTTAGTATCACCCTTGCTAACTAGAAAACAACTTTGTTACTGCAAATTTTGTCGTATCTAGTGTTGTATTTAGCCTCAATTCATGCCCCAGATTATAAACAGCGGTGACTGGAAGGTGTCAGCTCTCTGAAATAACTTCTGAGCACTGAAATCAGAATCTACAGCAGGTATTGAAACAGCAGATTTGAAAAATTATTTGTTGGCAGAAGTAATAGAGATGTTTCAGAACTCTTCACCAACAAGACCTGCCAAGGTTTCATCTTTTATGTATTTACTGTGCGTATTACTGGTCCAGTGATGATCCTCGGCCTTGCAGTACAGGTATACCATATAATCTAGAGCTTCTTATCGAATATAAAAATTTGTCTAAGGGCCTTTTCACATTGGCACCCTCCCCCCGTATGTGGTGTGTGTGTGCCAGTGCGAATGCTGCCTGTGGTGCAGTGGGCAGGCGTCTGTAGGAACAGTGCCCACAGTGGGTAGGGGTGCGGACCCGTGGGTGATGGGTGGAGGACCACCCACCTACACCCATCACCCACGCACGGAGCAACGGGAGTCAAAGTTGATTCCCTGCCCTTGTTGACTCCCTCCTCAAGCCCCCTGTCCTCCTCCTCCCTCTTCCCTTTCTGTTCAGGATCTTGCTTCCTTCTTCACCTCCAAGATAGACAAGATCTGCCTCGACATCGCTTCCCACTCCTCTCCTCTCCTCTTCCTACTCCCTCCCCTCTCCCTCCTCCCCCTCCTTC
>QEPC01011258.1:811229-849151 GCA_003113815.1 Sphenodon punctatus | reverse complement strand
CACCCCAGCCCCCAAAATTGCACCCCTCCAATATTAAAATTCCCCACACCAGAAAACACAGGACCCCACCCCACTCCTCCGTCAGTCAATCAATATCTTCACCCCCCACTCCTTCACACGTAGGGGGAGGGGGCGGGGCAGTGTCGCAACCTCTGTCACCACGCAGGGGTGCTCTGCAAGAACAATAATATCCCTGGTAGCCACCTCCGTCCGCTAACGGCCCGCCAATGGCACTTCGCCCTTGGCGGCGTCCTTTGGCCGCTGCCCAGAGGGCACCACCCTCAAGGGCAGCTCCCCTTTGTACAAGCTGGTTACCTGCAAGGGGGAGGGACAGCAGAGTGGATGCAGCAGAGTGGATGCAGGTGGGGAGGATTCCCAGGGCCTTGGCCAGGGAGCCCACACCCCACCCGCCTTCCCACCCTCCTTCCCAGTTATTGCATATGCAGGAGTGGGGTGGCACAAGAAGGCATTTTGGGGAAGAGGGCACAAGTATCCTTTGATTTCCAGAAGGCAATAGAGACAGAGTAGTACAGTGATATCTTTTATTGGACCAACTACAGTTGGTGGAGATATGCAAAGCTTGGCCTCCTGTTTCTTCAGGTTGTGAAGTTTCCATTTCAAACGGCAAATTTCAATATCTTCCATGATAGTGTAGAGATGCTGTGAAGGATGGCCCTCAGATCATTATGGTTCCTTGCAGGATCAGGGCCACCTCACTGTTTTGCACTCAGCTCACCAGTCAGGAACAGGGATCAGGCGTAGGTTGCAGTTCAACACTGCTTTATTACTACCAGCAGTGCAGACTATATGCAGGCTACATACACAGTGTAGCAGGTACATTTGGCTTTCTGAGACCCTTTGGGTCATGACTTGTACCCAGCCCCACCCCACCCCCATCATCAACGGGCCCTGGGCTAGGCAGGCAGTAGCCTCCCTTCCTCAGTCCCATAGCAGTGCCCTTCTGTGGGTACCTTGGTTTCAGGACCGTGGCTAGCATAGAGGGGAGAGAAGGCAAGGAGGAGAAGCAGCCAGTGATGTGCACTCTTTGCCTGCCCTAGCTCAACTGACTCTAGCCAAGCTAGGACTCCTTTTGTATCCCTGCTAAGGGACTGGTTTCAGTGACCCACGGGCTGCTCTTCAAGGGCCAGCATGCATGCGTCACAGGTGCATATGAATACCTCCACCAACTGTAGTTGGTCCAAAAAAAGATATCACTGGTCTACTTTGTCAACGCAGCAACCTTACTTTCTTTACACAGATTATTAGAAGAACAGTTAAAACTGTGTTTTAATCCATTGTGATATTTAACAATGAAAATGAATGGTGGGAGGGCTATCTCACTAGAGTGAATAGAGGAGGACAGGGGCACAGATTACATCACTTTGAGCCAGGGTTTGTGATCAAGTAGGGAAGTAATATGAAGTGATGGTAAAGTGCTGGGGCATCAGAATGGAAGTTGTGAAACAGGACAAAGATGGAGAATTTTGAGGTGATGAGGTGAGAGAGCCATGTGTCAAAATCAGAAAGCAGGGAAGACAAATATGAAGTATGTGGTTATACTAAAGCTTCATGAAGAGAAAGAGGATGGTGGAGACAGAGTATTTGAGAGAGAAGGATAATTAGCGAGTAAAAATGGAGAGAAGTTCTTGTAAGTGGCAAGAGCAGGACAGTAGAGGCTTAATATACCTACCTTAGTCCTTGGGGTATGATTCAAGGGTAAGAATGTGTGTGAAAGAGAAGTCAACATAATGGGACAGAGAAGTTACAGAGGCGGTGTTGGAGAGGCGGGATGAAAATCTTGAGTTTCAGATGTGAAAGGATATGGAGAGAATTTGAGATGAAAAGATTCACTTATTCTACATAGAGAAAAAGAGAAATGATGCATGAAGGAGTAAAATGGTGGAGATGGACATAATGTTGTGAGAAATGACAGTCAGTGGATGGAGATAACAGTCAAAATGTCAGATGGGTGTAAAGTTCAAAGGGCTAAAGTTGGGCAGATTTTTTTCAGAGAAATAGAAAGGGGTGCAACTGAAAACATGATTTGTGGATAGTGATATGTGGGTGTATATGATCAGAGACTAAAGGGGGTGAGGTAAAGTGATGTAGCTGTAAAAGCAGATGTTAGAAAGGATTTTGAAAGGGAGATGGCAGTAAGTGAGAGAGAAATGGGTGAAGAGAAGTGGCAAAGGGACAATGAAATGCAGAAGAAGTCTGATGAGTATGGTGGGAAATTAATAGTAGAATAATGAGCAGAAGAAGAGATGGAAACAATAAAAGCAATGGTGAATATATCAATAAGCAAGATTAGTTTAATAAATTAAATAATGGGTTAAACAGGCAATCAGGTAACTATACTGCAGCAAGTAAATTAATAAAATCATTTGGCTAGCTTTTGTCATAAAAATATCCAGTTACTAACACATAAGCTAATGCTAGCTATACAGTAAGTGGGAGAGAGCTAGTCCTTGCCTGTGCTGGCATTTTTAAATTATGAATCATCTTTTCACTTATTTTGCACTCTGCTATTATTTGCCATTCTGTACAGTACTCTTTGTTATTGCAATTTGATTGCCCTGTGGCTTATTATGCAAACCTTCTTATTCACAACAGTACCTTGCAAACACAGTTCTGGATCTGTGGTTTCTGGTGACCATGATCCTGGTAGTGGTGTGAAACTACAGACTATACTGTGAAAATAATAAATTTGAAAATGATCAGCGAGTATTGTTGAGTATTGTTATGATTGAGTTTCAAGGGTTTCTGTCAATTTGAAAGACTGTTCAAAATATGAAGCTTAACATAAGTAGAAAAGTACAACTTTTAGATAGAAATATGTACAGAATTCATTGCCAGAAATATACTCATCCCTAATCTCTGTTTAGACTTGTTTCACGTGCTACAGTAAGGGTTGGGATACCCAGGTGAGGGCCTAATTTGTACCAAGACCTAGGCTGGGCACCCTGCTCAGCCCTGTCACTCCAACCACTCAACCAGCACCACTGCTAGGGTCAGATCGCGCTTGGTGGAGCTGGGGGCTTTTGCTGTTGCTGCTGCCAGTCAGCTAATAGTTCGCAAAGTCCTCCTGTAGAACTAACCCTTAGTGCTACAGGAGCTCACCCCACTAGGGTTGGAGCTATGGCTGCTGCAGATGTGCATGGAGGGTTCTGCTGCTGCCACCAAACAGATGATCAGTGGCAGCTGCAGTGCCAGCCTAGTCCTGGAGCTAGCCAAACATAATCTGGCCCTGTAAAGGGCTGGCAAACTGGGAAAGAAATGGGGTTGCTTCAGAGCAGTGGGGTCCAGCAGGGCAGGTTTGCTGGTCAGGCAAGAGGAGGTGCTTTCATTCTGTTGGGAAGTACCGAACTTTTTGGAGTGCTTTTGGCCATTCATCAGGATTTCCTGCTTCCGCACTTTCAGACCTGTCAATATCAGTGCCCACAATTTCCCATCATTTCACAGTAATATTTGGTAACTATTATTACCAAAAAAATACCAGAAATTACTGAAAAAAATACTAGCGCTAAAACTCAGTCCTCGGAAAACTTCACAATTCATTGAAGATTCCAGTCTTTGGTTCAGAATTTCTGGGTTCCGAAGTTCCAAGGAACAAGGCCGTTCCCCAGAAAACTTCGGAAGCCTCCCTCGAATACTGGCAGCACTGTGCATGTGGCCGCAGTTGAGCTTCTGGAAACAAAATGTAGTGCCATATTTGGTAGGAGGGAGATATGGGAGGGGACAGTTGAGTGATGGTAAGCCAGATAGCAAGTTTTGATTGGCTGGCCAGGTCAGATGACAAGTTTTGACTGTCTAGAAGGGGAAAATAAAAGTGGCTGCACAGCCATTTTCCATTCTCTTTGGTGAATTTGGCTGTGTGCTACACTGCTGATCTGTAATTAATTGGCTGGGAGGGAGGGAGGGAGGGAGGGGTAACTGGTATGGTTTGGCCTGTCCTGCCCATAGGGCCCATCCTGGGGGATGGGGGTTACGTTTTCCAGCATGCCATGCTTTTAAAAAAATAATAACTGGGTGCCACATTTCTGCTGCCTGCTGCTTGGTTGGCACCATGAGACAGAGGGATCTCTCTGCCTGGCTCCACTTCACCTTGCCTGATCTGTTCAAGTTACCAGCATCACACCACACCACACCATTGCCATGCCTTTTTAAAAAATAAGTGTGTGCCACTGCTGTTCGCACTGCTTGGTACTATGAGTCCAGAGGGACCTCTCTGCAATGGCTCCCCTTGCCTGGCCTGTTCAAGTTCCCAGCACCAGACCACACCAATGGCATGCCTTTTAAAAAAATACGCGTGTGCCACTGCTGTTAGCACTGCTTGGCAAGTTGGCACCATGAGGCCAGAGGGATCTCTCTGCATGGCTCCCCTTGGGCTGTTCAAGTTACCAGCAGTAAACCACATCAATGCCATGCCTTTTTTCAAAATAAGTGGGTGCCTCTGGGGTCTGTGTGTGTGTGTGTGTGTGTGTGAATGTCTGGTTTCCTTTGTGTGAGTGTTATAATTTTGTCTGCTGGGCTGGCAGGCTTTTGGTGGGATTTTTGCACACAGTTGCACACTGTTTTGTGGGGTTGTGTGTTGTCTTCTTTCATACCAAGGCTGTGGCATGGCACAGTGCAGAGTCAATTGTAAAGTGCAACTGTAACTTCTACTGCTCTGCCTGTCGCTTGGCACCATGAGGCCAGAAGGGTCTCTCTGGCTGGCTCTACTTCCCCTTGTCTGGACTGGTCAAGTTACCAGTGCCACAGTACCAACGCCATGCCTTTTTTAAAAAATAAGAGGGTGCCCCTGGAGTGTGTGTGATTGACTCATTTCTTTCTTGTGGGTGTTATAATTTTGTCTGCAGGGCTGGCTGGCTTTTGGTGGGATTTCTCCACGCAGTTGTACTGTTCTGTAGAGTTGGGTTATCTTCTTTCTTACCAAGACTATGCCATGGCACAGCACGGAGCCAATTATAAAGTATAACTGTAACTTCTACTGTTGTGCTTGCTGCTTGGCACCATGAGGTCAGAGGGAATCTCTCTACCTGGTGCTGAATAGTTCCGGGTCTACACAATTTCGAGTTCCAAAGTTCTGAGTATTTCTGAGGTCCAGAATTCCAAGTTCTGAATTCTGGGTCCTCAGAAAAAGTTCTGAAGTACCGCCGAGTACCCAGACTGATTACTAGGAACTTTGGAAATTGGCCCGAGTACCCGGAACTACTATTTGGTACAGCCCTAAAAATACCAATAATACTAGAAATTACTGGGAATTAAAAGAAATTACCAAAGTGGCAGAAACTAGTGGAAAATCACAAAAATGTCAAAAATGCTGGTAGATTTCTGCCTCTCAGGAATGAAGGTGAAAGAGCTGTTTCTGTTGGAAACAGAACCCAGACATTTTTCATTTCAGCTCTATGCTATGGCTGTGATGGCGGCGAAGAAAGCTTTCTTTTCCACTATTATAATGCCTGCAAAATCCCGTCTGGAAGAGCTGTTCCGGGTGGTAGGGGCCTGGTTAATTCACTCTGCCTCTGCTCAGAAGTAGAGTTATCTAATGGCCCCTGTGACATTTTAACTACTTTGCAGACAAAATTGCTCGTATTCACCATGACTTGGGTGCTGCCATTTTATCTGCAGAGTCAGAGTTTGAAGTTATGGAAGCTCGGTCTTATTTGGATCAGTTTCAATCTGCATCATGCACTGATGTGGGAGAGGTGCTTGGGGCGGTGAGAGCAACCAGTTATGAACTGACTGGTGAAAGTCAGTTGGGGCCTTTGCTGGCTGGAGTAGTCTACACCTCCCTTTGGGAGGGTACGGTGTCAAATGTTTTTAAAACTGTGGTTTTCTTGCCCCTGCTGTCAGTGGGGGGAGGGGAGATGCCCGGCGGGGCCACACGCTCACTCTCACGACCCTGCCACACTCTGCAGATTGGAACCTGGGTCACACTG
Source organism: Sphenodon punctatus (assembly GCA_003113815.1). NCBI lineage: Eukaryota > Metazoa > Chordata > Lepidosauria > Sphenodontia > Sphenodontidae > Sphenodon > Sphenodon punctatus. Next base: position 843,209 of record QEPC01011258.1, on the reverse strand, counting down.
CCCATCAGGCTAGTATGTGGGCCCTGTGATCTCACAGAGACTGGGCCCCCGTCATCATAGGGCACAGAGCTATAGTGAGCTCCCAAGCCTCCCAAGCGTCACACTCTGTCTGCACAACCATGCGCACTGGGGGCGGGGGGAGTGGGGACCAGGAAGGTTTCTGTGGGGGTCGTGTGAGACACCAGGACTGGGGCCCGGGCTCGGGGAGGGGAAGGAGAAGAGACATGCGCTCATGCTACACGGGGAAGGGAAAGAACGCCCAGGTCGAGGAAGGGGGAAACGACACCCACCAATCACTCACCTTGCCCGCACAAATCTCGATTAGGGTTTACAAGGGGGGTACACACACACTGCAATCCCACACAATAACAAGTCACAATGGATAATAGAGGTCACACTTAGCTTGCAAGGGGTCTGGCTTCTCGCTCCGATTACCAGCACTGTGTGTTTCACAGTGCTGGCCTTTATACTCCAGACTCTGCCCCTAACTGCGCCTGCAGGTGCGCTGAGTGGCGAATTGGCTGACGCCCTGACCCCACGTTGCATGGGGTCAGAGGAGGCAATGTTGAAGGGTCCAAGGGTGAGTGAGTTGCCTTGGCAACCCGTTGCTGCGGGACTGTGGGGGGGCGTTGCTGTAGCTGCGTCTGGAGCTGGCAGCGGGTTTTCTGCCTGGATCCCGGGGCTGCAGCGTGTTGCTGAGACCGGGAGGCCCGAGGTCCCCCGCGGCGGGGGACGTGGTGGCGGTGGGAGCTGACATCTGCTTAAGAAGCCATCTTTGGATGCTGACTCCATGACCAGCTGTCGGCCTGTCTTTAACCTTCTCTTTTTAGGGAAGGTTTTTGAACAGGTGGTTGCCCGATACCTCCAAGCTCATCTTGACACCACTGGGACCCATTTCAGTCAAGCTTTTGTCCTGCCTATGGTATGGAAACTGCCTTTGTGGCCTTGGTCGATGACCTGCACCTGGAGATTGGCAAGGGGAATTCTATCCTGTTATTCCTGTTAGAACTTTTGGCAGTCTTTGATACAGTTGACCATGAGGTGTTGTTGACACAACTGCAGGAGTTGGCAGGGGTGGGTGGGGTTTCTCTTGAGTGGTTCTGTTCCTTCCTGTCGGGGATGTCCCAGAGAGTGGTGATGGGCGATTGCTTGTCATCCTCTTGGGACAGGGGTTCTATTCTCTCTCCTCTCTTGTTCAATGTGTATATGAGGCCACTGGGTGAGATCATTCAGAGGTTTGCGGTGAAGTGCCATCAGTATGCTAATTATACTCGGCTATACCTCTCTTTTTCATCCAACCCAGGCCCGGCAGTCTTGGTGTTTACCCGATGCCTGACAGATGTTGGGGACTGAATGAGGATGAGCCAATTGAGGCTGAATCCAGACAAGACAGAGGTGATTATGGTTGGCTGGCCGCCTAATCTGGAGGGAATTGGGACTCCTGTTATTGATGGAGTCCAGCCCCCTCTAACCAGTCAGGTTTGCAGCCTTGGAGTGCTTCTGGACCCCTTGCTGCATCTGGATTGTCAGGCTGTGGCAGTGTCCAGAAGCGCTTTTCACCAAATCCATCTGGTGAGGAGGCTGCAGTCTTTTCTTTCTGATTCAGATCTGGCCGCGGTCATCCATGCTTTAATCACCGCAAGACTAGACTACTGTAATACGCTTTATGTGGGGCTGCTTTTGGTGATTGTTTGGAAGTTGAAACTGGTGCAGAATGCGGTGGCTCACCTCCTTTCGGGGACGAGGCACCGGGAGCACATTACACTAGTGCTCCAATGTCTGCACTGGCTGCCTATAGCTTTCTGGGCACAATTTAAGGTGCTGGTTTTGACCTTTAAAGCCCTAAACGATCTGGGCCCCACATATCTGAGAGATTGTCTGTCCTTCCACGCCCCACTGCGGGCCCTGCGACCAGCCAAGAGTGCCTCCCTGTGGGTGCCAACTCTTACTCTTGTTCATACAGTGAGGGCTTGCAGGGAGATGTTCTCAGTTGCTACCCCAGTGCTATGGAACTCCCTTCCCCCTGAGATTCATTTGAGTCTGAGTCTGGGCATCTTCTGGAGGCGGTGCAAGTCTTCTTTTTATTTGTTAGGGCATTTGGTGTGCAGGGATAGGAAATAGGGGTTTGGGGGAGGAGTTGAGGCAAAGGTGTGGGGGAGAGGAAGGTTTAGGGGTTTTATGCTGTTTTTATATGTATTGCTTTGTAAGCCACCCTGAGTCATTTGGGAAGGACGGGGTAAAAATTGGACTAAATAAATAAATCAATCGCTGGCCCTTCTGAATACCCCACAGGCTTCTGGGGGTCAAGGAGCAGGGCTCCTGGAGTGGAATTGGTGGGAGGCAGAATTTCCAGGTGATGCCTGAGCCCAAGCATCTGTTTTGTTTTTGTTTTGTTTTGTTTTTTCAATTAAGTATCTGGATTCCACATGGAAAAAAAACATGGTGAATTTTCCTATGGGCCTGTGCCAGAGGTTGGCAAGCTTTGGCACTTGCTGAGGGCCTACGGCCTCCTGGGGGCCTACAGGCTTCAGCCCCCTCTTCCAAACCTGGGCAGCTGCTGCTGCCACCGCCTCCCTACTCCTCCTGGCAGTGGGTGAGAGCCCCAAGCCCCCCTATTCTTTCCCAGCCAGGGCGGGGAAGTCAGGAACGGGCCTCAGCCTGCCTGAGTCTCTCCCATCCTGCCATTTTACTAGTCTGGCATGATGATGCTGGGAAATGTAGTCCCAGCATACCAGACTAGGAAAATGCCATGGCCCCACAGTGTGTGCGCAGCAGCTCAGTGCCTTTAAATCAGCATGCAAAGGGGCAGGGTGCCCGCCCTGGTGGCAGTGCAGTGAGTTCCTTCCCCCTCATCCCCCTCAGAGTGTGTGTATGTATATATGTGAGTGTGTGCGAGTGTCAGTGAGTGAAAGAGTGTGTGTGTGATGAGTGAGACTGTGTGTGGGTGGGTGGGTGGGTCTGGGTCTGAGTCTGCCTGGCCCTGGGAGGGGTGCTGGGGGGGTTGGTGGTTGGTTTGCTGTGCCCCCAGCGCACTTTGCATGTTTATGTTTTGGGAGGGGGTGCCAGCTTTGCCGTGCCATGTGGTTTGGGGTGCTTGGTTTGCCCCTGCCACTCTGCATTTTTATGTTTGTGGAGGGGGTGGGGTGAAAGCTTTGCTTTGGCATTGGTTTGGGGTGCTTGGTTTTACATTCACACAAGTTATGCAAATTAGGGGCAGAACTATGAAAATTAGGGCCTATACAAATTAGGCAAAAAGGGGTGATGGTAGTGATACTCTGTCACCCAAGGGCTCACGAAAACATGGAGCCGGCTCTGCCTATGGTATGTCCAAAGTTGTGAACACTCCATAGTGTATGGCAAGTTACCATACACTCCAATCTTCAGAACTAATATGCCTTACTAGGGTTCACATATTACATTACTAAAGAGTAGCTTACCACTGAGTGATAACATGCTCACTTAACATATCGTGGTAGATTATCATGCATTTCAGAGCACTCGCATGTCGTAACAAGTGTATATGCACCTCCCTATAATGTGAACAAGGCCTGAGATGTCTCCATGTGCCTGTTGTTTCACATATCTCTTGTCTACTCTGGGGAAAAGATAACTGACTTATACCCTCCTGCTGGACAGACAGCCTTGGCTGTATTTCTGAGGACGTATTGCTGTTGAGTGGGTTATTCTAAAATGTACACTGAATGCACTTCAGCACAGCATTCGTTATTTTAAGTTCTTTCATCTAGAAGCAGAACTGAAAAAAATATCGAAGGCAAGTATCTTAACCAACAATTTTACCCACTTTAAATTGGGTCAGACAAAGCAAATATAAATCACTATTTCATTCCCGTTTTGTTTCAGTTGTTTTGGTTTGGTCCCTTTGGTATTTCAGTAATCCCATTTCAGTGCTATTGCTGCTAGTGCACTAATAGTACCAAAACCAAATAACCAAAACACTGAGGGGACCGAAATAACCAAACCAATACTAGCTGAAATAACAAAATATATCTGAATAAAAAGATATATGAATGTCATTTGGGTATCAAACAATTGTAGAGATATTTGGTGTACTATTCAGAAATGCAATAATACTTGTGAACATGGAAATGCCAATTTATTTCAGCTCTACGCAGAACTAATAATTAAGAAACTTTAATAACAAATTACATTTGCAACTTTTTACTTGGATACTTCTAATTTATCCCTGCAGCTTCAGCTTGAGAGTTGCCAACCTTATTTAAACTCCACCCGAGAATGAACTGGCATTCACAACAAATCCTGAAGCATTGTTGTAATGAACTTCCAACCTGAAATTCTGCTATATAATAAGCACTCTGCACAAGCATTAGTTTCCAAGTAGTTGTAATGTGTAGCCCCATGTGTAAATTCCTATTGGGTAAATGTGAGCTTCCAAGTTTGTAAATATCCCTGCCCTTCAGCTCTCTGCATAATTCCCCAAAGCTGCTTCTGCACCCTTCCTTCACCCCAAGATCATAAATCCATGTTCTCCCTTCCGTTCCAACCCATAGCCAGGGCTACCAGCCACAAATGTTTATTAAAAATCATGAATCAAGCCCCAGAAATCATGAATTTGGCTTAATGTTTATGAAGATTTTTTTAATGAGAGCTCTTTCCTGGTGCAACTCACATTATCATTGCTTCCCCACTTGATGCAGGAAAGCTGATTTATTGTGCCTCCATAAAACAAGGGGATATCAAAGATTTCCTTCCACTCCCCCCACCCCCGGCCATGCTTGCCTAGACAGGCAACACAGGTGGAGGGGTTTGTCCCACGCCCTCATAAAAGAAGGAAGACATGGGGGATAGGCCTGAAGGGAAAAGCAGACTGGCTGGTCTGGCTGCGCAGGTTGCCATGGCAACATAGGACAGGCGCAAAGCAAGGTCCCACAGTACTTGTGGTGATATTTTTATTCAAGGCGAGCAGATGGCAGTTCATCCCTGGATCATGAGACAAAGAGAAGCAGAATAGCCTCTCTGTGCACCAGAGTTGGAAGTACGGGTGCGAGGCAGCAGACCATCCCCACCCCCGCTCAATGAATAGCTGATCCAGCAGCTGACCCCGCCCTTACCGGGTATAACACAGTGTGCGCCAGCTGCACAGGACTGGCCAGCGACACTCTGGCACAGATAGAACTGTGGGCCTTCCCTGAGCTGCTTTCACAGCGTAGCCCTGGGGGTGGCGGAGCAGCCTTTTGCTTGGCCATGCTATAGCACGGACCGTTAACTCTTCCCCCCCCCGACTAGCATGATCCCATGAGCGGAGACTTCCACTCGATCATGCCCCCAAATTGGCAGGCGGGCTGGCCCATCGAATGCAGCCTGCCTGTCCTGCCCCTACCAAACACTTGGCCAGGGCATGGCCCCTGAATTCCTCTACCCCCTCCTACCACTCACAGTCAGACCCTTCAGATTGCAAAGTGTAGCCTAGGGAGTGGGATAAGGGCAGTTGTACAGATTGGCACATATCCATTCTTCACTCAGCGGGACAAGGGCAGTTGTACAGATTGGCACATATCCATGCCTCACTCAGCGGGATTACAGGGGTGGGGGTGTCACCATCTTTTCACCCCTTCCCCTGCTCTGGTGAGGGAGAGATGGCATTGTTTTCTTGTGGAATAGGGATGTGAGCCCTGTTGGGCAGTGACCATAAAGCGAGCCCAACCACGGGAGGTAGGCAATTGGAGAATGCTCTGTAGAGGAGGGAGGCACTGGAACAGATGGTGCAGGCATGGTCTACCAGGCAGCTCAAGTCTGCTGCCTCGCCACTGCCCATGTCAGGACTATGGTTCCTCCTCATTTGTGAGTGCGTGCGGACCCCGTCAAGGAAAAAGGGGGGGGGGTCCCAAAGATGGGTGCTGCCCAGAGTGGGCCTATTGTGGCTCAGGTGACTCCAAGGGGACTCAGAGGCTGAGGCAACCATGGGCCTCTCCCAAATTGTCAATGGCCCAATGCATGATGGGGGATATACCTTGGACCTGATTTTTTACACTGCCTTGAGGCAGGGGATTTGTTGATGGGGGAGGTATTAGCAGAGCCCTTGTCATGAAAGAATCATTACCTTCTGCAAGCATGTTTCCTGGTGCATGTCTGCACCTGGAATGGTGTGGAACCGATTTGGATGGTTCGTCCATGGAGACTAATAGAACTGAGAGGTTCTGGAATGCTCTTGGGGAGTTACCCTCTGATCTCGACAACTGCCCGCTCGATGACCTCGTGGCTCTGTGGAACATCTTGCTTATGGAGGCCATCGACCGGATGGCTGTGAGGTGTCTGCTCCCTCAGTGACGGCTCCTCAAGCCTCCGTGGTTTACGGAAGGCCTAAGGTTGTTGAAGCAGGAAGGGTGGTGGTTGGACTGATGGTGGTGCCGTTCGCGTGCTGAAGCTGACAGATTGCGACATCTAGCTAATTTACGTGCCTATGCTGTAGCTGTAAGGGCAGCAAAAAAGGAGTTTTTTGCTGCCCATATAGCCTCTGCAAAATCTCGTTCAGCTGAGCTTTTCCAGGTGGTGAGAGGGTTGGTCAGTCCTCCCTCCCTCCGTCTGGAACTGGAGTCATCTAATGCCCCTTGTAACATGATTATTAATTATTTTGCAGAGAAAATCACTCAGATTCACAACTTCAATGCTGCACTTATTGCAATGGGTGAACCAGAGGTTGTGGAAGCCCCGCCTTGTCTGGTTTCATCGGATCAATTTCAGTGGGTGTTAGCCTCTGAGGTGGGGAATGTTCTTGGGGCTATTAGGGCCCCCTTTTGTGAACTTGACCTGTGCCCGGCCTGGCTAGTTAAGACCAGCTGGGAGACGGTGGGGCCATTGCTGGCAGGGGTGATCAGTGCCTCCCTTCAGGAGAAAAGAGTGCTGGGCTGCCTCAAAGAGGTGGTGGTGCGGCCTCTGCTCAAAAATCCATCATTTGACATTGATTCCCTCGCCAGTTACTGGCCAGTCTCTAAACTTTCCTTTTTAGGTAAAGTTATTAAGCGGGTTGTGGCTCAGCAACTGCAGGGGCATCTAGACCACACTGGTTATTTGGACCCCTCGCAGTCCGGCTTTTGTTCAGGTTATGGCACTGAGACTGCACTTGTGACTTTGGTCAACGACCTTCGCCGCGAATTAGGTCAGGGTCGTTCAACCCTGCTAATACTGTTAGATCTGTTGGCTGCTTTTGATACCGTTGACCATGAGATGTTGGTGACTTGCTTGCGGGATTGAGCCGGAGTGAACAGGATCATTCTTCACTGGTTCCACTTTTTCCTAGCTGGAAGAACTCAGTGTGTGGTGCTTGGGGACTGCTTTTCATTTCCATGAGACCTCATGTGTGGAGTCCTGCATGGTTCCAATCTGTCCTCTCACCTGTTCAATGTGTATATGCAGTTTCTTGGCAAGGTCGTGAGATGGTATGGAGTGCGGTGTCATCAATATGCTGATGACACCCAACTACCTCTCCTTTTCATCTGATCCAGACCCAGCAGTCATGGTGCTTACCCGATGTCTGGTGGCTGTAGGGGACTGGATGAAGGCAAGCTGACTGAAGTTGAATCCCGACAAGACGGAGGTGATGTTAGTGGGTAAATCAGTGGATGTGGCGGCACCCATCATTGATGGAATTCGTCCTCCACTGGTTCCCCAGATTCACAGTCTGGGTGTGCTGCTCGATCCGCAGCTCTGCCTGGATCTCCAGGTGGGGGCTGTGGTGTGTCATGGTGTGTCATCCCCCTCCAAATAAATACCAGATCACTCATAGTAGGCAGGAACAGCCACTACTGGCTGGGGAGTTATGCAGACATTGTTGCCCCAACAGAATTGTACCTCCCCCAGTCAACTGGGGGGATGGAAGGGGTGAATTTAGGACAGGTTTACCCTCTTTAACCATTCACCCCATCCCTGCCCCATGTGCAAGAGGACTGTACGGAGGAGGAGAAGTTTTTAAGTGACCTGATGCCAGTTGTGACTGGTCTAAAGGGTCAGCAGCCTACTCAATGCTGAGGAGTTTATTGTGTAGATGTCCCCCAAGAGGACCTCTGAGCTAGTCAATACCAAGACATAGGGAGGAGAGCATTCAACACGGTAATCCTAGGGCTTGGCTATGATAGGATGAAGCATTAGGAATGGGGCTTCTACCACCCCAGGCACCAAGTGTTGTGGTCATATATGCATGTGATCTATGGCTTGCATGCACGAATAATGCCTCCAGCATCCTGAGGGCAAATACTGGCCATGACTTGAGTAGGAGGAAACATGATCCCTGAATGACACCTTTCGAGTGAATTGTATGCTACATCTTAATAAAGGGTGTGGCATGCTGTTATCAATGGGATGAGGAGTGGCGCCAACTCCCGCTGCTGATTTGGGCATTCCTGCCCTCATCATGCGGGCAACCAAGCTGCCTGCAATGGTTCTTACAACTCACCTGTGTCTGTTTTGACTCGTGCGAAACAACTCTGTTAAAGCCTTTTTTAAGCTGGACTTCCTTTGGGCCTTTGGAGTGAGTGGATTCCGCCAGAACCCAGATGGGCTAATGCAGTGGAACATACCTTTAGGTACATCGACTGTCAAGGCCAGTCACCCTGGATTCTCCTCCGGAGTTCCAAGACTGACCATGGGGTAGGGGGCAAGTAGTTCTCCTGCACCAAGCGGGCTCCCACGAGTTGTGCCCTGTGCTGACATCACACAAATATTTCAAAGTTCATCCAAGGGTCAGGGCTCAATTTTTCCCTGCAGCCCAGCAGCACCTGCCTAACCCACCACCAGTCCAACATGGGACTGAATGAGTGTTTTAGTATGATCAACTCCCAGCAGCTAGTTTCGGACACATGCTTCCTGCATCAGGTGGCTTGTGATGCAGTAGCTATAGGCCTCCCCAATAACAGCATCGAGGCAAGTGGTGTTGGTGTATGGAATTCACTGTATTTCGGCCTTTGGGTGCATGGAGTGTAACTAGGCCACCACCTGTGGAGGTTATTGATTGTCTGTTCCATTTGTTGTTTCAGGACCAGCACCAGGGGAGCCTCATGAATTGAATTTGAATAGCAGGTCACAGGTATCAACTGGGCAGGCATGCTAGATGACCGCTGCCTCTGGGACACACAGCTGGGACTTGGAGCCTCAGCTGAAATTGATTTGAGGCTGGAATCAGCACATGCTGGGTGGAGTCCATCTGTCTGGAAAGGGAGTCCAGTGGACCTCGTGGTGCTAAGAGCTTTCGCAGGCATTAAGCGAGTCGGGGGTGAGGTGCAAAACCAGCCAAGCAGGTGCAGGCAGTTTGCTGTGGCAGAGGTCCAGTGAGTTATTTAATGTGGGTCTATAGTTAACACTTGTTAAGGCATCTCCTTACGAGATAGGGCGATGGGTGAACCTACAGCAGGGGTGGCCAGGTTTCAACCCAGACCCAGGATGGAGGGTTGAGCACTGCACTCGAGGACTGGGCAATCCCGGGTGGGCCATCGCCTCCTATCCTGCTTCTGGTCACTAGAGGGTAATATGCCTCCCCAACCAGCTGGGCAGCTGGGGTGAAAGTGACCTAGCACTGTGTTACAAATTAAGGGCATGACATGAGTGTACATCAGGCGTCCCTTAGATGTTGATGTATGTTGACTGGACCTGGGAGGTGGAATGTCCCCTCCCCCGACTGTCGAGCATGATTGAATAAAGAGTGCGGCCATTAAACCCCCCACACTGGGTGCAATTGAACACCCAACTTACGCTGGCAGCAGGTGCAGCACTGAGCTGGGTGGCATGAGCTCAATTGCACAGGTGCACCGCACGCGCAGCAAGCCATTTCGGAAGGGGCATGCCAATACCCGTGCGACTCGTTGTCTGCGTGCCTGAGCACCGGCATACTCAAACTGCGCCTCGAGTAGGCACAGTTTATCGGGGTGTTGGATTGCACCCATTGTGTGTTACGTGTTTTCTTCCCGGGGTGCTGGGATAAACTCAGGATGTAATTTCTTCCTACTGCTTCCAGTCTCCAAGAGACAGGTGGTCAGGAGTAATGGAAATGGTGACTTGTTTCTCAAACTGATGTGGTTTTATACCAGGTCCATGTAAATAAGACCTTGGCCATTCACATTTTGATTGAGGATGGCAGCCAGACCTGGTGTGTGTAACTGAGACTTTGGGCCCAGCACCGGCCCAGTTGTTGCCACTAAGGTATGTGGTTTAGCACTAGCCTCAGACAGGTGATCAGAGCTGCGTGGGGATATCTGTGAGTGATGCACAGACTGGCTGCATCTGCTTTTCTTGCCTTTGTAACCTCTAGGTGAGATTATTGTAAAGCTCTGTATATATGGTTATTCTTTATGCTGACATGTTGCAGATGGTACAGAAAGTTGTAATTGATATGGAGTTACTATGATCATAGAAAGCCTATGTTTTTCATTATTTTCATTGACTACCTATTCATTAATTGTGCCCCCATTCAGTGCTTGAAGTATCATACATAAAACCCTGAATGACTTATGAAATGAATATCACAAGGAAACATCTTCACTCTAGTTTCCTTCCTGCTAGTTAGAATTCACCAGAATGACAAAATTATTAGTGCCCATTTATAAAAACAGGGCTTCTAGGCGGTGGGATCACCTCTCATGGTGAATGTCTGTCACAGCCCAGACTACATAGAAAAGTGCCTTTGCATTTTATTAAACATTTTTACTTTCTTGTTTTCTGCCATTTTGTGAGACTTTATCATCTTGTTCATTTTAAAAGCACTTTGATCTTAGAACAAATGCCAAATTAATGTGACAGCTTTTATTTGCCTTCTGGTTTTGAGCTCTTTTGGTGATACTGCAGTCAAATTTTCAAGCTTTTCTCTGCATCCATGATAGCTAGAAACTTACATTTTAAAACTGAAAGCTGAGATTTTCATGATTTCATCAAGTCTATAATTCTGAGAAATCACAAATTTTGGCAATGTCACATTTGCCTGCACTTCTGTCTGGGAGAACAGCCTACCATGCAGCCACACGAGCCCGGCTGGGACTGATTCCTGCTGTGCACCACAGGGCGGGCAGTTTCAGCCGCCACACTGCAGGGCTAGCGTGAAGAGCAGAGTAGATGGTGCCCCTCCTCCCTCTGGTGGAGAAACTGGGCAGGCCACTCTTGGCAGGGACGGCCCCAGGTTTTGTGAGGCCATGTGCGAAGTCTTGGTGCCGGGCCTAATTTGCCTAATTAGGCTCCACCTAATTATGCTAATGTGTAAATTTACATACAAATTAACTCCCTCTGGACAGGAAGGATTCCCATTCTCCACCCCTCCGAGCGGCCATAATTGATTATATGAGGGGTGCAAATGAACAGGTTATGGGGTGCGGTTTAGCAATAACTTAATTAAGAAAAGCTAGTACAATAGCAGCCATAATAATCTCAGAACCATATTTTCAGATTTTCCAAGATAGAATAGATATTGCTTTACATCCTAAATATCTTTAACATAGTTACCTTAATAACATCCCCTTGTTATTTATACTGAATGAGTAAATAAATGAGAATCACCCTGTTGGCCCATATGTAAGTGTGGCAATGATGGAGGCTGGTGAAAGGAAGGATTCTATGTGTATTTTGGCAGCACTGCAAGCTGGCTAATTATGCACAATCCTGTGCGTGACTTGGCAGTCCTGGGAGCTGCTTAAATCCATCTTCTTGCACAAATTTTCAGAACTGAACCTGGAATTTTTATGTTTAAAAATTAATCTTCCTTCATATACCTAGGAGAAGGTCAAAGATTATGTGTAGGAACTTATGTTAACTTATTAATAGTTCTTCAAGTAAAATTATATTATGGAAAGTATAGGATATTTCATATTATTATAGGCTGTGAATCAAAAACTCAAAGTAAAAAAGGTATTAGTATTGAAATAGAAAATCAAACCATGTTTGACTGTTGTAGTTACAGAAGCATTCATCCTGAGACAATCTATAGATAAAAATATGTATTTTTCTCATTATGCAAAAAAAAAAAAAAACCCCACCAGAATAAATAACAGTACTCAATTAACCCAATGCCTTAATTAAAAAACAACAACACTGTGGTATAGAGGCTTAAGGCCAGATCCTAATCCCATTGAAACCAGCTGAAAGAGTACTTTGTACCTCAGTGGGTAGAATCTGTCTTATTAAACAGATGCCACTGCAGCCTATGAAGCTACCGTGCCTGCCCAGAAAAGTTCCAGCCCCGGACCAGAGTCAGGTAGAGTGGGCCATCGCATGTGACAGCCTGCTCTACCCAGTCTGGGGATGGCTTCCACAGGCTGTGGCAGGGTTTAGCCCACGCTGTGCCTTGTCAGGGAACCCAAGTAACAGCATGGGCTAAACTCCGCCACGGTCCAGGGAAATCCCTGATCCCGACTGCGGAGATATCTGGTGGGTGGGATCAGATGTGATGGTATCACAGGTGACCACGCGGGTTAAAATTGTGGCCCTCCATGGTACCGTCATATCTAAAAACACCCATTGTGTTAATGTTTATGCAATATTATTAATTATTTAATGGCTGCAAGCCACTTCCTCTGGGCTTCAATGGGGCTTCTTCAGAGTATGTAACTTGTGGATCATGGCTACTGTCTGGACAGGTCTTTGAAAAAACACAGCCCTGTATATGTGTGAATATGATTGCTGTTATCTACCTCTCTATTTATAATTATTGTAACAATATATATTTCTAAATATGGTAAGGTTTACTAATTTGGTAAGGTTTGCTTCATCTAGTAATAAACTTTTAAAATGCATGTCCATGGAGAAACAACTTATCATGTTGATTAACATGATAGTTTTCATTAAAGATATTAATTTATTTTATATTTGCGTTTTAGTGAGTATGGTATAATTGTATACTTAGTTGTGTGTGTGTGTGTGTGTGTGAGAGAGAGAGAGAGAGAGAGAGAGTATTCATATGGACAACTGCCCTGCCTCATCCCCGGCTGGGCCATCTATTTAAAGGTGACCCGTTAGGTGTACAGGCAGAGCAGAAGCAGCGCAGGCTGTTCCTGGTCTGAGGCAGCCTCTCCAGAGGTGCTCTGGAACATCTAGGAGCACAGCCAGAAGAGTGGGCAGCCCAACTGTGGGACACCAGCCAGAGGCGACACTGCAGTCTGTATGCTAAGTGTATGGCCACTGCAGCACTGCTCTCAGTCAGGGGTTGCCCCGGCAATGGCATAGAGTTGCGGGCAATCCTCCCGTAATTCTATGGTGTGGTGGAGGGGCACTGCATGGGTGGACCGTGGGCTGTGGTAGCTGCCAGGTCCATTTAGAAGGGACCCAGGCAGGGCTGCAACCTGGCAGATGCAGGAGTGCATTCCAGGACTTGGTCCAAGAGTGAGCACCCCCGCGTCCATGTAAAAACAGAGAGAGAGAGAGTGCATTTTGCAGTCTTTTCCACATATGGAGGAACTTCTTGAGATCATCTTTAGCTATAGAAACCTCTTCCAGAACTTCATTTGAGTGTATTAGAATATACAATACTTATACAGAAGTTTACATTTGTCTTAAGTTACTTAGTAAGAAAACTAACTGCCACCATCATAAAGTGGGTCTGCGTAGCATCTGAAAGAGGGAAAATTTTCATTTCTATAGATCAGTATTTGCCGCACAAATTGCATATATGATGCTTTTACTGTTTGTTGTTTAAGTGAGATAACATGTAGGGATGGGCGAACGCGGTTCGGATGTTCGGAGTTCAGACCGAACTCGGTCAGTTCGGACGTCTGAACTGAACGTCTGAACTGAACTCTCGAATGACCGAAGAGTTCAGTCTTGTTCGGATGAGTTCGGGGGCAAGAAAAACATCTTTTCAGGGCCCAAAATTAGGTTTCGGTTTCGGTTTCAATAGCACTATTTTTGACTGTTTGGCCAAGTTCGGCCAACCCGAACTCGGCTGAACCAAACCATCGAACCCGAACTTGGGTTTCAAACCGAATGACCGAACATCCGAACTGCATTCTTTTCGCCCATCCCTAATAACATGTCACAGGCTTTCACTATGAAGGAGACTATAAATTCTTACATTACTTGTCTGATTTCTTGGAATACTTGTATATAAAGCTTTGGTTTCTACTTCATCTAGTAATAAACTTTAAAAATGCATAAGTCCATGAAGAAACAACTTAATCATGTTGATTCTAGTGTGGGAATGGTAATGTCAGTGGCTGGCTGGAGTCTGTGCCACTTAGTTATTTGTTTTTGTCCACCTTCTGATACACAAGCAGGTCAAATAGTGGAATTTATTTTAAAGGTATTCTTATGACTTGCCAACTCATTAATTACGGCCACTTTTGATAGATGGGGAAATTTATCTATGACTCCATTAGGTAAGGTTGAAAGAAGTGTTTTATTCAGCTAATTGTATACAATAAGTAAATAAACCGATCCTGGAGTTCTGTTTGTAAAGATCTAAAAAGAGATGAAGAACAAAGTGAATTAATCTTTACAGCCAATCTCTTTGTATTCCCTAATGCATGCACAGATGGAGACAAGTAGCTCAGATGATATCTTTTCTACCAACTTCTGTTGGTGAGAGTATGCAAAATTTCAAGCCACAGAACTTTGGCTTGAATATGCACAAACTTGAATATGCTTGCCAAAGAAGTTGGTCAAATAAAAGATATCATTTGAATTACCTTATCTCCATCTATTTCTTTTGGCACAAACATGGTGCAAGGAAAACCCCTCTCTCTAGACTTTTCATGCACAGGACTCTCATGAATGCACTTGTTTTTCTCTGTATGGCAAGATTGAGCTCTAAGCTATATTTGAATGTACATGTTACTGTAAATTGACAAACACTGATTTGCACAAGTACTTGCTTGTGCCAGATATCCCCTTTGCACAGCGCCCTCACAATGCGGAAAAGCTACAGACTGCACTCCATGTTTCTTTACCAGCTGGGCACACATTGTTTGAATACGCCCTAAAAATAGAGAACACACTCAAAGTTATCTAAATGTTCGAGTTTACCTCAGTTTAAAATGTAATATTAAAGATATTTCTTGAAATAGCAAGTAAATATGTTTGTCACGGGAAATATATCTTAGGAAGCAGTTTGCAGTAAGTAGAAAGATTTCATAGTTTGTGAGCTGGTAATTACATATTTAACAAAACATCAGTAGCCAGTGCCACAGTGCATTTTCAGACAAGATACTCCCCACCGGGGCTATACATGTTATGGGCATCCATAGGGCAACACTGTAGCCCTGGCCTGCAACATGTATAGTGGGTAGGTGGGTGGTGTGGGTAGTGGATGGGGAGTGTCTTGTCTGAAAACGCACACAGACAATATGGGAAAATGATGATTTATTAGTCTTTTGAAAGCTAGTTCAAGCGATGATCAGGTTATCAACAGATTTACTTAACCCAAATTAAGATGTTAATTCTTTGCATGCAGGTACATGAAAGGGAGCTGTGATTAACTCTGTCAAGCAGGGCCTTCATTTTTAGGAGGAAATCCCTTGAGCCATACTTTGTGTAGCCCTGATTCTGAGAGACCAGTAGAACTGCAATAATGGGTCCAATTACTCCACCAGCCACTCTCCACCCTCCTCTAATTTGCCACCCCCCTAACATTTGGCTAGATTTTGATGGAATTGGGACTGGAGGCAGTTGCTACTACCACCTTTGCTGCCAAATAGTGGATTGGTGACAGCAACACCAGCCTCCTCAAAGCTTTTGCAACCATGGCTGGAATCTGGCAGAGTAGCTGTAGTAACAAGCTCTTAATTGCTCTAATGTGTTTTGACAGTGAAATGGAATTAAAGTACTCTGTGCGGATGAGATCCTAGCTCAACCCTTATCTGGCTTCATTGGCTGAAATCTTGGTTCAGTTCAATTCAATTGGAGTTTCCCCGAAGATTTCTGTGGGAACAGGATTTCACCTTTGTAGTTAATGCTACTGAAGTTAGTAGTCCCAAGTTAGACTAATTCCTATGGGAGCTATTTAGGATTGCTAGATCATTTGTGGCAAATTCCAGGACACAATCTTCAACCAGTGTCACATGGGTAGCTCTCCCCATTCCATTTTCCTGTGTCAAGGTCTTTAACAGGCAATTAAGAGGTTCTCCATAGAGCCCAGATCATGGTTTGAGCAAATATATCACTTCACAATTAAATTGCTGACACAATTAAATTAATTTATTTCAAAATTAATTAATTTATTTTATTTATTTATTTTTTATTTATTTTCTTCACATTTATTGGCCGCCCCCTCATGCCCATGGCAATTTAATGTGGAAAAACAATATCATAATGTCTCATAGTTATTTGTGCACTAAAACCATAGACAATCACAATGTGAGCATGCCAAATGTAATAATGCAACAATCAAACCGCCTGTTTAGTACAGGAATAGGGAAACTCCTGCCTGCTATTTGTTCTGGTCCACAGCTGCCCACCTTCTGGCCCTTAGAGACTTCACCCTACCCCCGTTCACTGTTGCCTGCCATTTGTGCTCCACAGAGCACTTCTGGGCTGGAAGCCACACCTACTATAGAGGAGGCCACAGTCCCCCACAGGATGCTCTAGCCCTCAGAGTCATTGATCTGGCTGCTGACAGGGTGAAGATTCCCCACCCCTGTTTTAGGATCTTTGTAGATGCATAGTGACTCAGTGAGCAGAGATGTTCATTTTTTTCTCCCCAACCAAGCATGGCTTGTCACCTGGGAAGGAGAAGGGTGTCAAGTGGGAATTAACATGTGATGGCCACACGATTGAAGTTTGGGGAAAAGGCACAACAGTGACAAGTGATCCCAGTTCCATTGTGTTTAACGGCAATAGTACATTTCCAATGCATTTTCAACTTTGAGAGATTCCTTGACATTGTATGGTCCACGATAGGGGTGATCAAGGACACTAGATAAGCAGTATCTTTCCTGGACTGTCTAGGTCAATCCTGGATGTCTGGCAATCCTAGGGTATTTTCAGACATTCCGAGATCACAGTCAACCACAGTGAACCACACTCAATCCCACGGCGGGGCCAAAGCGCCCTGAACGTCTGTTTGGCGGCCGCCAGATGTTCACCACAGTCAATACCCACATGGGGTCAAAATCAACCACGCTTCCGGAGCTCCCCCCCGGACCATCTCCAAAAGCGTGGTCAAAGAGATTCCCGACAGGAACCAACAAAAAGTAATGTCTGGACGGCAACCACTGGCCGAAATCAAAGAAATGATTCCCAGCCAGGGACAAAGCACACAGCATTGCTGCCAGGCAACCAGCAACAACACAGGCCAGGGAGGGAGATTTAAAGGGCACACAGCAGCGGCCGGAACGAGCTGCCCCGGCTCCTTCCGGGTGCTTTGACCACGGCCCGGCCCGGGATCAATGTAATGTCTGTTGTGCTGCCCCAGGCCGTGATCTGGTGGCCTGATTACCTGCCATGGTCCCGGTCCCATCACGCCTGTTCGGGGCTTTTTTTGACCATGGAGGGTGGTTGTTCGGTTCACCCCCGCCAGGAATCCACTGTGGTGAATTGGGACTGCGTAACGTCTGAAATCGCCCCTAGAGTTACTCTTAGTTTTCTGGTAGGAGAATCAGGCCTGAAAGACCACTGTTTTCAATAAAAAAAATAATAGACATTTCATCTTAAACTTAAAACTAACAAATAAGCTTAAATCTAAGAAATTACCTATATTTCTTTTATGATAAATGATAGCTAAGTTTATATTTAACTGTCAGATTTCTTTACTTAATTTTTCAACATGCAAGACATCTATCTTAACATCTGCTTTTAAATATCACTTGACATCTAGGGACTCTTTCTGTTCCTAGAATGGACTAGGAACAGTAGTGATACTGAATCTATCTGTTTCAGTCACAATTCATTACCATTCATTTTCTTTAAAAAAATTAATTGTTCTCCAACAATTTAATTGCACCAAGTAGCTTTTAGTGTTATGAAATTCTAGAGCAGTATGTATTTTTTCAGTTAGTTCCCCTCTCCTGTGCCCTTTCCCCCTCCCCCCTTCCGAACACGAGTGACCTCTTTTCCCTTCTTTCCCCGGTCTTTCTCCTCCTCCACTTTTTGCTTTCTCGCTTGTCTTATCCCTTCCATCTTCTTCTCCCTTTTGCTCCCTTCTTTAATCTGGTCTTGAGTTATTCTATCCTCCCCCCTTCCTGTAACATTTTTTTCCAGGTTCCTTTTAACCTTGAGCATTTTGCAACTAGCATACATATTTTAACCTTTTAACTTTTTTTTTTACCAAGTCATAAACAGTTATAAACCTTGTATAATTCTCAACCCATCACAGAAACAAATATACAGTTGCTTATATATTTTTACCCTTTCCCCCTTTTGGATTTTCTTATTGTTCATTCAGGTTCTCCCCCTTTTCTTCAAGGTATCCCCTCTTTCAACTGACTCCCTCTCGCAGTTGCAGGTAGTGTTCCAGATCTTCTGTTTCCTCGAAGAATTATCTTTTGTTATCAATCCAAATTGTCATTTTTGCCGGGAATCGCACTTGTGGTTTTAACCCCATTAGGGTTAGCTTAGGATAATATTTAGCCCAGGCCTTCCTTCTCTGTGTGGTATCAAAGGCATAATCTGGATATATTCTGATGTTGGTGCCCCTGAAGCTGAGCTGTTGTTTTCCTCTTGCTAGTCTGAATATCTGTTCTTTATCTTTATATTTTAAGAACTTCACTATAATTGTGTGGGGTGGCTCATTTTCTTTGGGTTTGGGGCGTAGGGCATGGTGTGCTCTCTCTATTTCCTGTGTCACGGGCTCCATGTCTTCCTGGAAATTCTCCTGTAGGGCTTGCTGTATAAGTTTTTCCACTCCCTCAGTTTCTGCCCCCTCAGGGGTTCCCACAAATCTTAAGTTAGACCTTCTATTTCTGTTCTCTAAGTCCTCCATTTTTTCTTTTAGTTGTCTCACTGTCTTTTGTGTTTGGGAGAGCTCTCCCTCACAGATTGCTGCTTGGTCTTCTGCTCTAGAGACCCTTTCCTCCAGGGCCTGTACATTTTTAGTAATGCTTTCTATTTTAACGTTTGTTTCTTCAGTTACCTGCTGGACCGTGCTTATTTTACTGAAGAGTTTGTCTCTGGGTAGACTTGCTTTCTGCATGTCTGTTTTTAGCTCATTTCTGAGCTCTGTAATCAGGTCCAGCACCGGCTGCAACTCTCCTCCTCCCTCCTGGGGAAGCTCGTTCAGGGCCCTCTGTTCCCTGAGCCCTCCATTTTGTCTGCCCCTCCTGTTGCTGCCTTCTCATTTTCAGGACTCTGCTTTGCATTGCAGAAGCCCCTTAGGGTCCCTTTCTTGCTTGTTTTTGTGTGGGGGGGGGGTTTCCCCTGCCTCGACATGTTGTTTAGTTGGGGGAGGGGGCTCACGCTTATCGGGTGTTTGCGGGAGAGATTTCTAGCGCTGGTCAGGAGCTCTCCGGGCTTGCTGCCTCTCACTCCTCGTGCATGCTCAGATTCTCAATTTTGATTTATTTTTTAAATACCACCCTATCCCTTAGGCTCATGATGACTTACAATTCTTCAACTTATTAACTGTAACATTAACAACTTAACTCAACTCTTTAATCCTCACAACACCTCTTTGATGCAGGTTAATCTGAGAGACCTGTGATTGGCCCAAGGTCACTCAGTGAGTTCATGACTAAGGTGAGACTTGAACCTGGGGCCTCCCTTTAGCTCCCTTTAGCACTGCACTCTTAACCACTACACAACACTGGCTATAGATTAACATATGCTGTTGAAATACTAAGTCGAGTGATCATCCATTCCGTCTGCATAGCATGTGCTTCTCTGTGTGTCACATTAAGAGGCCGGTTATATATTTTACTTTATTTTATTTTCTGTTTCGTAGTCATACTTCCTGTATTCATTAGCAAAATGGAGAGAGGCATATGTAGAATAGACATAAATCTCTCCGTGTGCCCAGATTTATGAACATGTGCAAAGTAGAAAATTTTCATTTTTCCGTTACACTTTTTTTACCTCAAGCTACAAGCTTACAATATATAGGGGGAAATACCCTTGTTTGCTAGATTATGTCTACAGAGTCAAAACAATATTTTTTTAATATGAGGTTATGAAAATGCCATATTCTACGTGAAGTTATTTCTGGGACAAGCAAAACAACCTAACATGATAACCTGAGAAGGAACAACAACAAAAACCAAAACAACAACAAAAAAAAACCAACAAACTAACCAAACTCCAGACTTGTGGAATTTAAAATTGTGTCAAATGATAGATTTGATTGATTATATGTTAGAAAAGTATATTTCACTAATGAGAGATTTTTTGTATTTTCAGCAGTTTTTATTGTATTCTTTCACCTTATAGCATGTAAAGCTGTTAGACTATAGTAATTGCTTCTTTGCTAACTTATGATGTTGAAACTATTCTAGCAGAGGCTGTGGATTTGTGTTGTGTGCAATCAGTTGTTCTTTTTTTAAAATATAGCCTTTTAGCATTTAATCTTATAATCCATTTATAACACAAAGTACTAAACTGGGTGAAAAAAATGTTTTATTTTCTTGCTCTTGTTTTGGTTGCTATAGGTGCAGGTTCTTTTATGTGGCCACAAAATATTTAGCTGGTTGATTTTGGTGCTTAAATTGCATAACTTTGTACTATGTAACTCAAGCTTTTAACAGTCAAGTTTAGTATACCTTAAAATGCACCAAAGTAACTAACCTTTTCTTCTTTCATTCCAATGCTAACATCTCCTTCGTGCATCTTCTAATAACTGACTCGCAGGATGATGAGGAGGGCATATGGGCATAACCGTTCCTATAAACCAAAGTTCCAGTTTTGTTTTGAGGGGTGAGAAACCATTTTAATCCTATTTTTAGCTGCAATCCGATATTGCTGTTGTTTGAACTTGAAGTTTGACATTCATGTGCCATGAAAAATGTAAAAGAA
The DNA here is from genome assembly GCA_003113815.1 of Sphenodon punctatus. Lineage (NCBI taxonomy): Eukaryota > Metazoa > Chordata > Lepidosauria > Sphenodontia > Sphenodontidae > Sphenodon > Sphenodon punctatus. The sequence goes on along the minus strand of QEPC01011258.1, from coordinate 822,329 downwards.
ATATTTATTTTTGTGCCATGAAGGAGCAAAAGAATGAAACTCTCTAGCAATAAACTTTAAATAAGTATTTGCTTGCCATACTATGGGTAATTTCAGACGTGCACCAGGCACGTCCAACCACCCACTGGGATCCGTTTTGGATCCCGATCAGGAATCAGTCCGTCCGTCCTTTAGACATGCTGGCTGATTCCCACAGGGGATCGGGGTGGGGGCGGGGCTGCGCAGCGCAACGTGCAGCCGCACAGCCCCAACCCCCCCCCACTCCCCTGGCCGCCTGCCCTCTGGGAGACGGGTGGGCGCAGCGGCCAATCCAGCTGCTGCACCTGATCCCGCATCGGGGTCCAGGCCACAGTCCGGGATCGGCGGAGGTAACAGATGTTACATTTTGCCGATTCTGGACCGTGGTCCAGCTAACCACGGTTCTGGACCTCCGGGCAGCTGGAGGTCCAGAACCATGGTCAATGTGTTTCCCACCGGGTGTTCACCATGGTGAACATCTGGCGGAACACACTACAGACATTACGGTACCGCGGCCACCACAAGGGGTTCACTCTAGTTGACGGTGGTATCGTAACATCTGAAATTACACTGAATTTTCCTCAGCATTTATAGGGTAACAACTGGTCATGTTTTTCTTCTCTGGTTAAATAAGAGTCTGACACTTAAAAGTTTGCCACAGTTTACATATTGCATCCCATAATCAAATACGCATGAAGTGGTTATACTAATAGTTGAAGAGCTGTGTTTTTGTGAAAACTTAAGTTTAAACTAAACTAAAGTTGAGAAGCATTTGTTTATCTGGAAGTACTACTGTCTCTTAATACAGCAGTTCTATCTATACTCAAACAATGTGACAAATATACATGATATAGGTTGCGTCCATGAAGACTAAGATCAGAAAAATACAAGTACTCAGTATACATCAATTTGAAGGTACTGACTTCTAAGTTGTGTCTAAACAGTAAACACAACTTAGAAGTTCAATATTCCAGATGGTGGTCTTGTTACAATATAAGAATTGGGAACTAAGTCTCATTTAGAAGACGGAGGAGGAGGAGGAGGTGGTGGCGGCAGTCAATGCACACTATGTTGGCAGTGTAAATTAGCAAGCCCTTAGGGACCTTTCCAGTAAATGAGAAGTAAGCCCATTAGGTCTGTCCAGGCAAAAATGTATTTATATATGTAGCCATTCTTCTTGTGAATAATTGCAATCACTTTAGTGGGACTCTTCATATGAATAAAGACTACACACATTAGTAAAAATTTGAAGACTCCGTATTTGCACACAGTACTGACTATTGAGATTACTCTGACATCAAGCATTACAAAATTATATACAACTTCATTTTATAAACGGGTGTACAGGGTTTAATATTTTTTATTTGATGAGAATCATGTATGCAAAATAAGCATTTTATTCTAATTCTTTCATAAGTTTGCAATTGTAGTTTTGTTGTCTTTGAAGACAAACTTGTGAGCACTTACTCTACATGATAATGGTGAAAGGTTGACTTAATGAAGTTTATAATCAACAATTTATATTTTTAGAGAGGAAAAATGTTAAAGCTCCTTGGCACAATGATATTTAAATACTCAAGTGTAATGAATTAAATTAAATGAACACTATGAACAATGTGGTACCAGTTAGTATGTGAGAATAGCATGGATATAAAAATGTATCAATCCCCCGCCCCCGATTTATGTCAAAATTGTATAAGTATATATAACATGAGTCTGTGGTGTGTACAAAAATATGTTGATGTAGGCATGTGTGAAAAGTGCTGTTGCATTGCTACAGTAGAGGGTCCTTGACATAGGGTGATTTCAGACATGCCAGGACTCCCTTGGACCACGGCAAGGAATCACCTTTTCATCCCCCTCCCGAATCCGACCAGCCAGTCAACAGACATGCCAGCCAGATTCCGGAGGGGGATCGGGGAGGGGGCAGGGCTGCGCGGCGCAACGTGTGGCCGCACAGCCCCGCCCTGTCATGTCCCCCGACCGGCCGCCCTCTGTGAGATGGGCGGATGCAGCGACCAATGTGGCCACTGCACCTGCCCGCCTTCTGGGGTCTGGGCCATGGCCCGGAATCGGTGAAGGTAACAGAAGTTACCTTCCGCCAATTCCGAGTTGTGGTCCAGCTAACCACGCTTCCAGACCTCCGGGTGGCCGGAGGTCCGGAAGTGTGGTCAAAGGGATTCCCGCCAGGTATTCACTGGAGTGAACATCTGGTGGAATGCCCTTTAGATGTTACGGTACCACGGTCACCACAGGGGGTTCACCATGGTTCACCGTAGTATCGTAATGTCTGAAATTACTCATAGACAAGCACAAATTGTCCACAGTAGAATACAGCATAGAATCATAGAGTTGGAAGAACCCTTGAGGATCATCTAGTCCTACCACCTGCTTGGATGCAGGATGACTACAAATACAGCATCCACGACAGATGACTATTCAGCTTCTTTTTGAAAACCTCCAGCGATGGAGAACTTACAACCTTTCTAGGCAACTTGCTCCATTGCAGCACAGTTCTTACTATTAGGATGTTTTTCTTGATATTTAACCAAAATCTACCTTCCTGTAACTTGAGTACGTTATTTTTAGTCTAGACCTCTGTAGCAAAGCAGAACAGTTCCTTGCCATCTTCTTTGTGGAAGCCCTTTAGATATTTGAAGACTGCTAGCATGTCTCAATCTTCTCTTTGGTAGACTAAACATAGCCAGTTCCTTCAACTTTTTCTCACAAGACTTGCTTTCCAGTCTTTATATAATCTTGTTGCCCTACTCTGATACTGCTCCAATTTGTCCATGTCCTCTTAAAATAAGATGCCGAAAACTGGAGACAGTACTCCAGGTGAGATCTGGCCAGTGCTGAACAGAGAAGAATTATCACTTCCATTGACTTGGAAACAATGTTTCTGTTAATGCAACATTAATTTGTATTAGCCTTGAGTAATTTCAGACGTTACGAAAACGCCTTTCACCACAGTGAACCCCAGTGGATTCCCTGTGGTGGCGGCGTTTCCATGAATGTCTGTTTGGTCCTGGCCAGAAGTTCACCATGGTGGACCTCCGGCTGGAATCAAGCTTGACCACGGTTCTTGACCTCTGGCCGGCTGGAGCTCAAGAACCTTGGTTAGAGTGGCCACGATCCGGGATGGGCCAAAAGTAACTTGTGTTACCTTTGGCCCATCCCAGATCGTGGCCCCGACCGTGGTACGGGATCGGATGCAGCGGCCTGATAGGCCACTGTGCCCACCCATCTCCCCGAGGGTGGGCAGTCGGGGGAGCATGGGGGGGCGGGGCAGCCCCTCCCCCTCCCGATCATTGTTAACGATCAGGCGAGCACGTCTAAAGGACGGATGGTCTGATTATGGACTGGGAACCGAGAAGGATCCCGGACCGGGGTTCAGCTTGGCGGGCCCCCGGGCCCGTCACATCTGAAATTACTCCTTGTTTGCAGCCCTTATTTTTACAGCCAAACAGCATTAGCCTTGTTTGCAATTTGTGATCAACCACAATACATGGATCCTTTTGATATGTGGTGCTGCCAAGTCAGGTACCCCATCTTATATTTTTCCATTTGTTTTTTTGTTCCCTAATGCAGAACTTTACATTTTACTTTGCTGACTTTCATTTTGTTACTTTCAGCTTAGATTTGCATCCTCTCAAGATTGTTAGGATTCTAGTTAGTTTAGTACTGTCTAATACTAGTACACTAGTACTTGGTTACTCTAGCTGCTTCTAATCCCAGTTTCTTTCTTCTAATAATTTTTTTAAAGAAGCCTAAATTGTGTTTTATATGAAACCGTAGTAGATGCTGTATTATGAGTAATCACCAAGCTCACTGAAACTATAGTTTTGATAAGTGTTTGCAAACAAAATAGTGTCCTGCTGTTTGTCAGTCTCCTGTCCTGTGTTTGTGTATAGTAGAATTTTGTTTGCTTTAAAACATAAAAGTATTTCCAGTAAAAGAAAAAAGAAAGGCATTACTCTTAGGTTCTTTTGTTTGGCTGCCAGTGTAATTTATTGTTATATACCAAAGAATTAATAAATACCTTGTTTGCTCCTTGCTCCTTCTACCCAGCCAGTAAAATGCTGGGTAGCAAGTCTGAATCATGGCAGAGAGCATTATCTTACATTCTTCAGTTTCTTCATAATTATAGATGTTTTTAGTGTCATTGTATTGTAGTTATGGACACTGTACATTACAGCTGAACTTTGGTAGGCTTCTGAAATGAACTTTTTTACACCACCAGCCAGCATGAGTGTACCACCTAGGAAACATTCTGACTTTAGGATGTATATTTATGTTGTACAAGAAGTGGCTGTGGCTCTTCAATTAAATTAGCATTGTTGTTACACTATGTTAGTTTGTTTTATGGATGTTCTTAAAACAGTGCATTTCAGATGTTAAAAAAATGTGCTGAAATGAACCGTGACTTGTATTTAGAAATGTCTCGTTATATCATTTGATATTTAAGTAAGACATGAAGGTAATTTTTTTACAATAGCATGTCTTCAGTGGTGGTGTGATCAATTTAATTACCAAAAAAAGATGAATAAATAAAAATATCCACAGTAACATTATACAATTTATTAGGACTGAAATAAAATCTCACAAAAGTGAGAAATCTCATCAAAATCCCAGTGCTCAGCTTGTCTTGGGACAAACCAAGCACCGGAATATCTTTTGCTGAGTTCTCAGTGAGAAAAAGAAAAGAAAAGAAAAACTGCACATGCACAAAATGGCACCAATAACTAAATTGTCGAAGCACCCCGAAATGAGACACAGAGGCATCAAGTTGGTTGTAAACTGGCCGCACTCTTTATTCCGAATTCAAATTCAAAGGCTGGTGGGTAACTGCACCATGCAATTTTGGGTCCAGTATGCTAATTAACTAGTATAACTTTTTAACTCTGGGATTGTCCTGGATGTGCCTTCCAGTGACGATCCCTTTAACTTCGATGCTCCCCTCTTTTGACATTGCCATGGTTTGACTGAAAGGGGGCAAGGCTCACTGTGGGCTTGAGTAAGGAGAAAGTGCCCACAGGGTACGAAGACAGCGCCTGTCCCTACTCCCCTGTTAGCTCACCGCTCCCAGGGAGCCTGACCCCTGTGCATGCTGTGCCATGCATTACACAAGGTATCACCTCCCCATCTCTTAAGGAGATGACTCTTCTTATTCTATCTCCTTCCTATTTAACATAACTTAGCATACTGGACCCCTGCAGAATGTGACAACTGTATTACCAACTTCATACTGTTTACTCCCATCAATTCTTATTTATTCTCATATAACCAAACTGATTAATTCAATTAACTTAATTACCACTGAAAACATTATTGTAATTAATTGATATGACAATTAGATAGCCAATTATGGATCAAAACAAACCAATCAAGCCTATTTATGACCTATTCTGCACTGTTGAAGAGGTGAAACACACAACCCCTTTTCAATTTTCCAGGATGGCCGCCAAAATTCCTCCTCAGCTCCCTAACAGCCACCGGTTAAAACCACAGTGATAGAAGGGGGGGATGGAGGGGGGGGCTTACTCTTCGGCCTCTGCCCTCGTAATAGCGCACTTTCTCCCATGCCCAGGAGTCCACCCTTCCTAAAAGGGGCGGAGCTCCACATCCCCTGCAGCAGGCATTTGCTGCTGCATCCACAGGATGGTTGCCATGCAACCACATTCGCACGGGGAGGGCTTCTAACAGGCCTCCCCGTTGTGGCCCCTCCTCTGCGTCTCCCCGCTGGGCGGGGACATAACAATTACCCCGTTGCCGCCATTTGGCGGCAAAGGGGACATGGCAGTGATAATATCACCACCATTTTGGTTAAGGGCAGTCACCATTTTGCACATGCACAGTCTTCTGGGACAATGCTGTCATCACCCTTTTGACTAAGAATGGTGGCTATTTTGCACATGTGCAATTATTATTATTATTATTTTAAAATGTTTCTTGCTGTGAACTCACACGGTTATCGAGATCTCAATGAGATGTCAGTTCCAGTGCTCGACACAGTGAGAAATACTCACAGGCACCAATTTAGCTCTCATTTCACCCTTACAATTTATAATATGTAAAAGGAATCTCCATTTTTTGTCTAGGGTTCCAAGTCAGTAGATTTTCTACAGCAGCAGAATTCCACTGTTTGATTTGCTACTAAGCTTTTCTCAAGTATACAGGAGAGCAATCTAGGGACATCTGTAGTTTAGGTTAGCTGGCAACTGTCCCCAGAAGAACATCCACCAGCAGTTTGTGGCAAAAGCATAGCAGAATGTCTGTTTCAGGTAGGGCAGAAATGAGTAGAACAGCAATTATTCATGAGTATTTCTAAGTAGTTGAGGATCGGGCTTTAGTTTCCAGCAGCTCCTTGGTTATCGGTACTTAGTATGCTGATGCTACCACGTTGTTGTCTGTTGGATGTTTACCACATCTGAGCCAATCATAGTGCAAGACAGCACATCCACCAGTTCATCTATCCCTTCCCCCAGTGGGGGATCACAAAGCACAGGTGAGAAATCAATCCATTGTATCTCCAGCCAGATCCAAACAACGAGCAAGTAAGCCAGTGACAGAGAGACCAAAATACAAGGAATTAGGTCACACAGCCCAGGAAAGAGAGACCAATTCCAATCCAGTTTTCTCCCATGCCTAACCATGTTTAAATTTTGTGTGTGACATGCAAACCCGCTTACCATAAGCAGCACCCACTGAAAGGTCACCAAAAAAAGGGGTGAATATGCAGCCCAATTACTTTTATTTGCCCCTGCCAACCAATAAAAACACATCGTGTACTTGTCCCCCTGAAAAAAACTTGTGCCCTTGTTGTCCAATCAAGTGTCCAAATAAGGAAGAAACCATGATTTGAATTTTGTAGGAGTATATGCTCACGGAAAGGTAGGGTATATGGCAGCAGCTCAACACAGGATCAGATAAGCATTACTCAATCAAAACAATGACTTTAATTTTTCAGGAAGTAGGGTATGTGGCAATGGCCCAACGTGGGATCAGGTAAGCATTACTCAATTGAAATGTTTCCAACTACCGAATATCATGGCCATTGCTTGGTTTCTCAGTACTTGGTAAAACCAAGGTGAATATTGAAATCCTCAGCTAAAACCAAAATACCAAGTTTCAGCCCTAGTTTCAGGGTTGAAGACTGATGTTGCATGGAACTGATTTTTGAAAGGGAGGTGGGATTTGTCTCCATTTTCACTGTGTGAATGAAGCAAAGGAAGTTGAGCAGGCCAGACAATTTGGCTCACAGAATTTCATTTTAGAAGGACAGCTGATAAAAAATAAAATGAATTTGGATTAGTAAAATAAAATGTTTACATTCAAATCCTACTGATGATTAGGAAATAAAGGAATCTAGTTTCATTTGTTTAATAATATCTTGTTGGGAAAACTTTTACCATAAATCAGATAAGTATGTTGAAAAAGTAGTTGAGTAGCTCTGAACTTTTAGTGGTGATAAACTGCTAGGCATGGCATAACCATATCAGTGGTCAGTGAGGCTGATGCTTATAAGATTGAAGGTAATCTTAGGGAGAACCCAGTCTTCTAAAAGCTGAAACCATCTGTTCACTAGGATTTAAGGGCTCCCAAGAGACTCATCAATAAATGAGACAAGGCATATCTTCAACAGATTCCTCAATTCCTAAGTAGAGGATAAGAGATAGAGAAACCAAATATTTCAGTATGTTGAAGTAATGTTAAAGATGGTATTCAGTATAATTAATTTCAGTTCATGTTCCCTGAAGGACAGACACTTTCAGCATTATTTTAGCTAAAATCTTATATCAAAAGGTAATTATGAACACGACAGAGAAACAAATGAGAACATGAGAGGAAGAAACAAGATGAATATTTGTAAGTAAGAGAATAGAAAACTGAATTTGGTCATAAATAGTTGAAATTGACATGTATTTGGACCACAAATACACAGATTTCTAGGGGAGAAAACTTCCTTTTAAACTGTTTTGCACCATACATTTTAGTTATAGCCAAATATAAGGTATACTTTAACAACCCTTTCTTATAGTCAGTTATTTATATTTCGAGGCATAAAAATCAGGATCCTTGATTTTACAGCATTCTCATTTAAAGGATTTAAAATAACAAAATGTTGTATTTCTAAAGTTATAACAACACAGATGTCCAGAAGAGATCAGTTTCTGTATAGCAGACCCGTTTCAGTTCAGCCTTGAATCCTCCATTATCTCTTATCTGTACACAATCACATTATTCTATTTTTGTTGTTTTTGCAGATTTTCTATTTGGAATATTAACCTGGCTTAAGTGTTAGATCCTCTAAGACTGTAATTGGATTTCTTGAACATACTGCTTGAAAAGTGGAATTTTTTCACTTTTCAAAATAAGCTGCCTGAGCCAAGTGGAGAGTAAGTTTAGTCCTTCTCTCTCACGCTGGGGCAAGCAAGACAAAGTGGAGATAAGCTTATGCCTAATTGTCAACTAGTTTGAGCCCAACCCTTCTAGCTCCATGCCTTAAATGGCTGGGTTCAGAGAGGGGAGGGAGAATAATAATGATAATAATAATGATAATTATAATTAATAATAGTACATTTCTATTTAAATAGCACCTCTCCACTGGATGGCACTCAGAGCACTTTGCAACACTTAAAATACAATAACACACGGTAATTTAAAATCCATTGAAAACAATTTAAAAGGGGAAGTTAAAGAGGAGGGGAAAAAACACATGAAGGAGGAACCAGGCAGCAGTGGATCTCCTAAATGCACCTGGAGAACAAAAAAGTTTTCAGGTACTTTCTGAAGGTGAGGAGAGAGAAACTAAAACAAACATCTGGAGGGAGAGAGTTCAACATTGAGGGGCCTGCCCCAGCAAAGGCCGTGTGTGTGTGTGTGTGTGTGTGTGAGAGAGAGAGAGAGGGTGTCTCTACATGTAATGTTTGTCATCGTTCTTGCCACTGAACATGGGTAAGTGTTATGTTTGGTGGTCACTTCAAGAACAGATTTTCATTCGTGGAAGCATGGGTTTGCCATTGTTTGCTTCCTGGAACAAATCCAGGGAACTGCTGAGGAGCCCTGCTATACAACTAATAACATGGCATCTGTAGCAGGAGCAGTCCTGTGGGGCTGCTGCCCCTTTAAGAAGGGGGCTGCGTGGGCCAGCCAGAGGGCTGAGCACATACGCATGGGCCTGGGAGAACCAGCCCATAGTTATGATCAACCTGTGAGGAGAACAGGTTGATAACTCCAGGGACAGAGTGGGCAGGACACTGATCCTTTAAGGCTGAGGAGAAGAAGCCTGGCCACGCCCACTCTGCTGGGATATAAGGAGAGGCAAGAGAGAGTCTCTGCTAGGGAGCTGGAGGAGCAACATCTCCCAGAAGAAGCCTTCCTGCTCAATGCTCTCCAAGGTACTGAAGGGTGGAGAACCAGAGGGACCCAGGCAAGTGTGAGATGCTGTGCCCAGGAGGGAGCCTCTTGCCTGAGGAAGGCTTGGCCAGAGCCTGGGGGCTTAGGGGCCTGGCTGGATGAACTTTGGGGGTTGATGGTCTGTGTTGCTCCTGAGCCTGGAGAGACCGACCTGGGCCTGCAGCGTGGTGGTGACTGAGCCGGCAGCCCCAGGTACATTGGACACAGAGTCTAATAAAGGACTGTGGACTAATACCCTCTGGACTGTGTGTTGTGTCCTAGAAGAGGGTACCCCCCTGTTGCAGGGGTTTGGTGGGTTTCAGCCAAGACTCAGACTGAAAAGGTGTAGCAGGGGGGTGAACTAATTCCCCAGAGCGAGACCCTAGCACCCCGTGTGGCCCTGGGAGACCCCCTGCTACAGCATCCATTTAACATTTCAGTGACAGCAGTCTGTCAAAGTACATTGCTTGGCCAGGCCACTAATGGACTGTCCACCTTCTTTGGGGATGAAAAACCCAGCTGATCCCCTGAGCCACTTGGACACCAGTCACTTGTCTCTGGGGCTTCTTGGGCTTGGGAGCTGTGGGTTTGCAGATGTGTTACTTTCAACATGGAGCCTGAGCAGAGGGTGAGATCGTCCATAGGCTGGAATCATACAAATAGGGTGGTAGCATAAACACATTGCACTATTAGGTCAAACTGCTCCACCACAGGATAACATCATGGGTACTGCCACAAAGTACATTTGCTCTGTGGGAAATATCACATATAGAGCCACCGTTTCTGTGTAGGAGCAAGAGTGTGGGTGTATGTGTGTTTTCACTGTGGTGGTTGAGTTGCATGGGCTGGGTACAGAGTAGTGGCAATGGGGAGATATAGAGCAATGTTCTCACATTTTTTCCCCAAGTGTAGTTTTGCATCACATCAAGAATGTGTGCACACAGCAGGTTTGAATCATGCACACATAGTTCATTCCTATTAATTTTTCCAAGGAAAGAAGACGGAGAAGGTGGAACCATATGGATTTATATATTTCTCTGCCATCGCTGTAGTTAGCACCTCACCTTATCACCATATTTATCACCTCATCACTACAGTTATAGAAAATTTCAAAAAGTTAATTAAATCTCACAGCAATCTTTTTATTACTATTAATTATTTATATAGTGAAACCAATGTGCCTGGTGATGAACAGTCATGAACAGACAGGTCCCTACCCCCAGGGGTTTCCAATCTGGAATGGACAGGGCAGGGGCACATGGGAAGGCATGGGGATACATTCATGAAGCTGAAAAGTTGCAGGTACATGTGCTTAGCGTAGTTACAACAGATGAGGATTGTGGGGGGTAGGGATCCTGAAGGATGGGACAGTATAAGAAGGAGCAATCTGTACAGGGCCGGTCTTAGCCTAAGTGGGGCCCAGGGCAGGGAACAAATGTGGGGCCCCAAGAGGGTGCTGCCCCGGGCCCTAGGGGGTGGTGCGCTACTCAGGCCCGGGCTCGGGGATGGGTGGAGGGGCACTTACCATTCGGATCACTTACCTGATCCACTGTCATTGCCGCCGCCGCTGCCACCTGGGCTCCATTCCAGGCTCGGCACTTCAGATGGGGCGGGCACTGTGGCAGCAGATTAAATCTGTCACTGCACTGCCCACCGCCACTAAAAGTTCCACTGCCCCCCTCC